>APFE031501722.1:794-138200 GCA_000404065.3 Pinus taeda | reverse complement strand
TATTGGTGGCCACCTGCCAAGTCCATCTGGACCTCCATCATTGTCTCTTTTAGCATTTTCAGTTTCCTTAATTATAGCACAACTTACTATTTTTAGCAGTTTTTCGGGTCTTGAACTTCCGGAGCCGTTTTGAGGCCCTAAACGACATTTTTTGGGGAATATAGGGGCAACATGGTGACCAATGTTGCTTGTTCCAACAATGATAGTCCTCGGATAGATCTTTCTAACGAGTTATCATACGTGTCAAACGGATATCGTATTGCAAAGTTACGACCCCGGGAAATTGATGTACCAATTTACGCAAAAACGGGGCCCTCAATTTGGCGTTTCATCTTCTAAGGGTCGGTTTTGGAATGTGAAGGGTTTTCCATTGTTTCTCAATAATAAATAAGCCTTCGAGCCTCATTGTAACACAAGTTTGGAATAGTTCAGAGACATGTAGCCGCACATCTCTTGTCAGAGATAAGCTACCATCGTCCTAGCTGGTTTCTTCCCATTTCTGGTTGTAAGCATGTTTCGGTATTTACCATTAATGAAATGAAGTGTTATTTCCGCTGCATCTCTTTATTTATGGTTATCGTATCTCTGTATTTATGGTTATCTCTGTCATCTCTTGCGTTCCTGTTTAAATCTGGGTCAGTGGTATCAGAGCTGTCTGCTTTTTCTCGGTTTTTCTTTGCATGTCCCTGACGAGGTCAGGATATAAGGAGTTAGGGCTTGAACTGGTCGAACCTTTGCAAGACCAGCCTCGGAAATCCCGACGGCCTCCCATGGCGGATGAGAAGAAAGATGAGGGGGCAGTAGATCCTATCAAAATCTTGCTCGAAGAAGCACTCGAGCGGCAAAGGAACGCGATGATGGATAGCTTTGCGCAGATCCTTCAGCGGCTACCTAGAGGTGACGCATCGGCTTCCAGTAGCGACTCTGGAAACGCCACGCCCTTTAAGGTACAAGTTAATTTTGAAATCCCCATCTTCGAGGGTAAAATAGACGCAGATGTCGTAGATAAATGGTTTAATCTGCTAGATGGGTATTTCTCTGTTCATGAATTTTCAAGTCGGGAAAAGATTGTTTTCGCTCTTCTCAAAGCAGCCCCCCATGTCAAGGACTAGTGGGAAACCTACTGCGAACAGAAGGATGAAAGTACTGGCTCATTATTTTCAGCCACACCCACTTGGAATGACTTTCGGAATGCCATCAAGGAGCAGTACTACCCTGTCAAAAGCTATGAGGACAAATATATCAGATTGACCACGCTGCGGCAGGGACGGGACCAAGATGTGCCTGAGTTCACAAACATCTTTCACACCCTTCACACACAGTTGGGTATCAAAGATTCTGAGTGGCATCTGGTGCTCAAATACCGCGGCTGCCTACACAGATATATCCAGGAACAGATGGAGTTCTTGGACATCTCCTCACTCGGCACAGCATACCGATACGCTGTCAAAATCGAGCAAAAGTTCAAACAGAAGAAGAGAGACTTTGGATCTGCAAATCCGAAGCCCAAAGGACAAAACCAAGGCGAGGTGACCCAAGACAACCCGTCGAAGCCACAAGAAAAGAATAACACCAAAAAGACGAAGAAGGACACAGGAATGTGGTGTGAGTTCCACAAGAGTCTCACTCATAACACAAGTGAGTGCCGAACCAAGCAGTCGTTGGTGGCCGAGTTGAAAGCTTCCGAATCAGATACATGTTCCGACCCTGAACCAGAACCCGACAAGGGGAATGGAAAAGGGAAGCAGATCATTGATGCGGATCCCAGCGCCATTGTTGCCACTGCCAACATCCAGAAAAATGAGCCCGAAGAGCCAGAGGAGGGGGAACGTCTTTTCCACTCACAGATGTGGGTGAAGGGTTCGCCGCTACGATTCATTGTCGACAGTGGCAGCCAAAAGAACTTGATTTCAGTAGAGGTCGTGAAGCGGTTGGGCCTACCGACTACACCACATCCACAACCATACAGTATCGGGTGGCTTCATGAAGGACGAGATCTCAAAGTTCGCCAACAATGCTGCTTTCCCTACAGCATCAAGCCATTCACAGGCAAGGTATTGTGTGATGTTACACCTCTGGATGTTTGTGATGTATTATTAGGCCAACCATACTTGTGGAGGCGATATGCTGTGTATGAGTCAAGGCCTCGTGCTGTCATTATTTCTTTGAATAATTATTGTACAGGATACCAGAGGTAGCCCCACCTACCGCCACATCTTTGATCACTGCTAAGAAAGGTAGCAAGCTCATCTCACAGACCAGGAAGTTCATCTGTATGGTTCACTCCCAAAGTAAGGGGAAGATCGTTGCTACATCCATGACCCCCGTAAAGGGTTCCTCCACGCAGCAGCAGCAACAGCAAAGGGATACAGTCATGAAAAAAACATAGGAACAACTTCTCCTCACCCACAGGGGTACCACATAAGTTTCAGGTGGGCGACAAAGTTTGGTTACATCTGCAGAAAGAACGCCTTACAAGAGCCCATCAGAAGCTCAAACCACTCCAACATGGTCCTTATAGTAGTACCAAGCTTGTGGGGAACAACGCTTTGGAGCACAACATTCCTCCATTCTTTCACCTGCACCAAGTGTTCAATGTGGACCGTTGTCACCATGCTTCCCACCATTACTGGACACATCAGATAGTGCAAAACAAGTTCAGCAGACGGAGGAACTCAACGCAATGGGGACCATTGCTTCCTAAGGGGGGAGGAATGATCCAGGTGGATGTTGGGGGCCCCCCACCTATCCCATTTGGACCCCCACAATTGTCTCTTTCAGCATTTTCAGTTTCCTTAATTGTAGCACAACTTACTATTTTTAGCAGTTTTTCGGGTCCTGAACTTCCGGAGCCGTTTTGAGGCCCTAAACGACGTTTTTTGGGGAATCCTGGGGCAACACGGGTCCATGGAACATGGATCGGTGTTGCCCATTCCAACAATGGTAGTTCTCGGATAGATCTTTCTAACGAGCTATCATACGCGTCAAACGGAGATCGTATGCCAAAGTTACGACCCCGGGAAATTGATGTACCAATTTACCCAAAACGGGGCCCACAATTTGGCGTTCCATCTTCTAAGGGTCAGTTTTGGAATGTGAAGGGTTTTCCATTGTTTCTCAATAATAAATAGGCCTTCGAACCTCATTGTAACACAAGTTCGGAACAGTTCAGAGACATGTATCCCCACATCTCTTCTCAGAGATAAGCTACCATCATCCTAGCTGGTTTATTTCCAATTCTGGTTGTAAGCATATTTCGGTATTTTCCATTAATGAAATGAAGTGTTATTGCCACTGCAGCTCTTTATTTATGGTTATCGCATCTCTGTATTTATGGTTATCTGTGTAATCTATTGCGTTCCTGTTTAAATCCGGATCAAGTCTAAAGATCAAGATGACTCTGTGCAAAGAAGATTGCATGAAATTATAATATGGTACAATACTGATGATATTAATGACATGTGCTTGAGTTCCACTACTCTTTCAACGTTCTCTTATAGCGGCTACAAAAGTTTTCTAGGATCCCCTGTAACTGCAACTCATAGACAACTCTTGTTTTCGAGAATCATCTTGTGAGGAACGCTCATCCATCCCATATATGAATCAAAGAACTCTCTTAATTTGATAGCCTCCTCCTAAAGCAACTTCTCGTTCCAGATGTGCACAATAGCTCTAAAACACACTAACAGTTACATATCATCAAGAAACTTGGCAACAACCATCACACTAGTGATTAGAAGTCTACATACATTTTGAGAAGTAATCCGAAACCCTGAATTGAGTTGAATCAAGCGATCAATATACGCATATGAAACTACAAAAACAGAGGGACTACAGTGCACATACTTGAAAATCCTCTCCAAATACTGCTCAATGCTGATGTCTGAAATTCGAATGCCATGAAAAACCCCCAACCTTGGAGGTGATAAGCACTGACTTGTAGATGTCGATTGTCTCTCATTCCTAACCACAACAGAATGAATATGCAGTACAACTTTATAACCAGCAGTAAATATTGCTTTATGTTCAGTAGTTCTAATATCTGTAACTGAGCCTCAAACTCCAGCACTGCTTGAATTGGATTTGAAATGGAAGACAAAACAAAACCTGTAGAGATGTCATCTTCTTCAACACCAGATAATTTCACCCTAACATTTTCTCCAGGCCTTGCATACTTTATTTCATTACTTTCACGATAAACAGCTACAACTTTCACGTGAACCTTATTTGGCATTATAGTTAAGCTGTCTCCTTGCCTTATGGAGTCTGACTCTATTTTTCCCATAACCACAGTTCCCATATCCTTGAATCTATCTATTAATGGCATCCTGAAAGGACCTTTAGGATCCCTTGGAGGTAATTCAATTGAATCCAACCCTTCAAAAATTGTTGGGCCATTCCACCAACCACACACATTTTTTGGGATCTTGTCTTTGATGTTAGTAATATGAAAGCATAATGTGCAGCTACGAAACATAGTTTCAAGTCAAAAATTCAACTCTCTTGATCTTACCTTTGCTTGAAATCTTTTTAGTGATAACAGTGGCCCCACTTGGGATAGTGTGCCCTTGTGGTACACTAAGAACTCGCAGGTCCAGTGCCTTATCCATTATTGTAACTAGAAATTAATTTGACAAGCATCCTCTTTAAGCTTCTTGAGCCTTCACCTTGGGCTTAAGCTTGATGATCACTGTAGGAGAAAGGAATCTACATCTACTAAAAAAAATAAAAATTTGCTCAATCAACCTTGAGCTTATTTGCATATTCCTACCTACCTACCCTATCCATTTCAAACTTATTTCAGCTCAATCAATGTGAAATTTCCAATGTTGCCAATCATTTGTCTTATCTGATATTGGAGTTTTTTGACTGCATCGGAGTTCAGAGCCACTATGATATTGTGATGACCACTGCCACTGAAATTGCCTCTGATCTTCATAGAAAAGCTGAAACACTGGAGAGTAAAACTCTTCCATGTATTCAGCTATAGGATCCCATAATACATGATCAGCTTGATGATTCTTGCAACTTTCTGGCTGTGCAAACTGATATTCAATAACAGTGTCCTCTTCCTTAATCGTGAAAGAGAAAGGAAGAAACACTCTCTCCTTGTGTTCTGTCATAGAAAGTTTCTGAAAATAATGATCATAATTATAAAGACTATATGACTATATTTGACCCTTTAAACCTTCAATGTCTTTCTCAATGTCCTTAGCAAATTCATCCAAAAATTTCATCTTATCCTCTATCTTGCAGTCAAATGTTTTTAGATACGAGGACAAGGACAAAGAAAAATTTTCACCTATTTCTTCATTAATATGATCCTCATTCCATTGTTTAAAACTTTGAACCGAAGGAGAGTTTGCCACCACATTTGATCTATCCATCCATTCCTCCAAAAACATAAACCAAAAGTCTTCAAATGACTTAATGGATTTGGCAGGAAAGCTTTCAATCCACCATTTACATTTCCCTTGAAATGAATCATAGAACAACATAATGCAAACATCCTCATGTTTAACTCTAAGAAGCTCGGTAAAATCACAGAAATCTGATATATGCTTCAAAGTTAAACTCAAATCTTCTCCATTGAATTTTGGACCATTCCTTAGAAAATATGCATCCTTGGGAAAATGATTTGGGAAACCATGAATTCCTGAAATATTTATGCATGCATACCTTGAAATAAGAATGGTTGCATCTGGGTCCTTCATAATTCCAGTGGAATCACCATGAATCTATGCATTTCGAATTCTTCAACAATGGAGTCTCCAAGGTAGATTTGCAGCCTCGAAAACCTTCCTGAGCTCCCGCTACCTTCAGAACTTCAGATTCATAATTTCGGGAATGAGTAATCTTCAGACTCCTGGCAGACGCACCAAAATGTTATCTCAAAATCAAACCTGATAGGTTGCTGGTCAGGATGACTCTAAGTGACTATTTCAAACCAAGCTTTTGACTAAGGCTTAGCCTCCTTAGCCTGAGAGGGCTCTCTCAAAGGGGTTAATGATTTTGATTAATGATAAGATGGCTAACTCTTGTGATGTAACAACATAGACAAATATAGTGGCTAGATAAACATTTTATAAGTTCCCATTGGGCTTATGGAGTCAATCAAGCTTCTGTAAACAATGACACTACCTTTGCATAGAAGTCAGGGCACTTAGCATTTAAATGTTCAGAATACAACTTACATAAAACCACAGTTCACACATGCATACTGGAAGTCAGAGCACAATTAGTGAATTCTGAGTGATTATGCATCCATGCAACTGAAAAAAGACATTAAGGGAATTTTAAAACACATATTCTGAACATGACAAATCCTTCATGAATCCTGAGAAGAAAAGTAGATGCTTTGTATTACTGAAAATGGTCTTTACATAAGCTTAAACAGTACTTAACAGTACTTCTGCTGTCAAATTTCCAACCCTCATTACATTGTTGTTTTAGCTATATATAGAATCCTTATTCTAACTAATTCGAGCTTCCTCCTCGAGCATAAGGGGAATTGAATAACTCGATCTTTATCTCTAATGACACCTATCAGCTATTTAACTGACTATTAAATACAATAAAGTGCTGACTGGAATTTTAAAGAGTTCTAAATTAACTAAGACTCTAATTCCACTTTCCATGCAATGGTGGCTTCTTCTTGTTCTTTGACACTTGGTCCTCTTGAGATTTGGATGAGCTGGATGTTTGATACGCCATATTGACCTTGAACGCTGAATCCTTTACTGCCCCGTAGTATTAGGAGATGTCCCCTGCTTCTCGGCTCCTGTTTTCCTCAAATTGCTCAAATGTACAGCAGCATGTCTTCTAGCCTTTAATAACCCAAAATATGGAATACTGCCACGTTTTTGATGTGTTGTAGGCTGCATCGATGGACATGTGTGCAGGCAAAAGTTCCTTGTATGCAAATCCAACTCTTTTTGAGCTGCATCCAACTCAATGTCCTTCTCTCTCACAGACTTACGTAGCTATTCAGTTTTCAACTGTACATTTTGAAGTCTATCACGCAATTCCTGGCATTCCTCAAAGTTTCTCTTATTTTCATCTCTAAGCTGTGCATTACTTTCTCTTAACAAGTTTTTTTCTGCTACCTGGCACTACAGAGAATTGAACTCTTCATCTGTATAAATAGCAGACCACATATTTTCCCGTTTGATGTAGTCCATAGTAGTCCTATGGCAGTCAAGCTTATATTGACATCCATCCTTTGTGCAGCATATGCTCCAGCCACCTCTATACATATGTCAAGACATTGTACAGGTACTGCAAGAAGCCCATCATTCATGATGACACGAACAATTTGAAATCCCAATGGTATAAGGTCCGTCTCTGATGCATTTACAACTGATCTTAACATTTCTAGAATGCTCGGCCAACTATGATACAGTTTCTCACCATGCCTCTCTAGAACATGCAATAAAATTTTCAGTGCACAAGCACGAACTTCGACATTTTGACTCTTACTGTACAATGCTCTTAAAGGTGAAATAACAACATACTCAAAGCTCACCGATTGTAAACTCAACCCGTTTTCACCACTAGAAGACATATAGTCCCTTACTGTGTCAGTTAATTCAGCATCTAAAGTATTATTGTCACTTTTTGTTCCGTGTTCACCTTTTGAGGCCACAGATGACACCATTGAAGATTCCTTCTTAAATTTATCACATCCTAGGACAGTACAGATTGCCCGATCTAATGCATCCAGTGCCATATTCCATACTTGTGAATTACCATGTTCTGCCAGCTCGAGAAGATGAGTAATAACCTGTTCCCAAATTAGCTCCACTCTGTGCAGATTGTTTACAAGTATAGCTATCATCCTTTCCATGGAAAACACCTTATTTGTTGTCTGTTGCGTCTGTACAGATACCGAGCTTCCTAAAATGCCGAAATTCAGAGCCGTAGACTGGCCTAGCCCAACGGTGACTCCACCAAGTGAGTCATTGGACAACTGTCGCAATGCTTCTAGCAGGGCGCACACAGCTGATGTGTTCATTAAACCTGATTTGATGTGCTGTCTACTATTTTCCATGTGTAGGCATACTTTTTTTGAACTTAACATTGCGTACAACAGAGAATCCAATTACCTCAAAAACATTAATTGGATTTCACTATATGCCACCTGTAATGGTCTCAAGTATGAGATTGTGCTTTCCCGGCGTACAATTGAACATTAAAATATACATAACATTCACCTATGGAACATATCGTCGAAGAGAGAAAAAGGTTCTATAATAATAATGCACCCAGAAGCCAATATGAAATCTGAGACACATTCTCTCACCAAGGATTCTTGTCAATTTGGGTTCCTCGTCCAATTCTAACCCAATCTTGCTTCCCATTGAAGAACCTCTTCAGAAAACTTTATTAACATAGTTGTCCGAGGTCGAGGTTGACCCTCCACAGGCACGAAGTGTGCCGACACTAGTGCTGGAAAACCTGCACCGTCTAAGACATCCTTTACAATTCCTGCAACAAACGCCCCACAGTTGAAGTTTCCCATGTCCTTTGGGACTGAAATAAATCTATTGAAAAGAAGTTCCCTTTCACTAATCATATAGTCATCTTCATGTTTTGTTCCTTTTTTAAGCGAGTCAACAACCTTTCCAAACAAATATTTCCATACTGTACTGTGTACAAAGGAAAGAATGCCCAATAATCGTGTCTCTCTCCTGTCATGGCAGAATAGAGGCTTGCAAAAATAACAATCATTCTATATATCTAAACCTTCACCTTGCATCTAAAAATTGAAACGATTTCATGGGTTGCCTCACATAATCTGTGCAGAAAGATGAATTAAAGAATCCCTCGAGGCCCCACTCATTCTATTAGTGCATATGGAATAAGGAAGCACTCCAGGTACTAATCAGCATGGACCAAATCTCCATAATCTGTACAGTTCAGCTTCTTCCCACATGATAGTCACACCACTCTTATAAAAGATCACTTGCAAGCCTCCAGAGTTGTTTGTCATCTTGAAAACCACGATGCAGATATAGCAACATATGTAACAAGGCAGCACAAGGTTTGCAGTCACCATTCTGTAAAAAGTATTAGGTGCTAATTTCTCACACAACACAACCCTGCCTTGCGCTGTCTCTTCCACAACATATTACCAGTCTAAAGATCAAGATGACTATGTGCAAAGAAGATTGCATGAAATTATAATATGGTACAATACTGATGATATTAATGACATGTGTTTGAGTTCCACTACTCTTTCAACGTTCTCTTACAGCCGCTACAAAAGTTTTCTAGGATCCCCTGTAACTGAAACTCATAGAAAACTCTTGTTTTAGAGAATGATCTTGTGAGGAATGCTCATCCATCCCATATATGAATCAAATAACTCTCTTAATTTGATAGCCTCCTCCCAAAGCAACTTCTCGTTCCAGATGTGCACACTAGCTCTCAAACACACTAACAGTTACATATCATCAAGAAACTTGGCAGCAACCATCACACTAGTGATTAGAAGTCTACATACATTCTGAGAAGTAATCCAAAACCCTAAATTGAGTTGAATCAAGCAATCAATATACGCATATGCAACTACAAAAATAGAGGGACTACAGTGCACATACTTGAAAATCCTCTCCAAACACTGCTCAATGCTGATGTCTGAAATTCGAATGCCATGAAAAACCCCCAACCTTGGAGGTGATAAGCACTGACTTGTAGATGTCGATTGTCTCTCATTCCTAACCACAACAGAATGAATATGCAGTATAGCTTTATAACCAGCAGTAAATGTTGCTTTATGTTCAGTAGTTCTAATATCTGTAACTGAGCCTCAAACTCCAGCACTGCTTGAATTGGATTTGAAATGGAAGACAAAACAAAACCTGTAGAGATGTCATCTTCTTCAACACCAGATAATTTCACCCTAACATTTTCTCCAGGCCTTGCATACTTTATTTCATTACTTTCATGATAAACAGCTACAACTTTCACGTGAACCTTATTTGGCATTATAGTTAAGCTGTCTCCTTGCCTTACGGAGCCTGACTCTATTTTTCCCATAACCACAGTTCCCATATCCTTGAATCTATCTATTAATGGCATCTTGTAAGGACCTTTAGGATCTCTTGGAGGTAATTCAATTGAATCCAACCCTTCAAAAAGGGTTGGACCATTCCACCAACCACACACATTTTTTGGGATCTTGTCTTTGATGTTAGTACCATGAAAGCATAATGTGCAGCTACAGCAGTTTCGTAGCGTGCTACGAAATTGCTGTGTGATTTAAAAACACAGTTTCAAGTCAAAAATTCAACTCTCTTGATCTTACCTTTGCTTGAAATCTTTTCAGTGATAACAACTTGTATGAAGCCATATCGCTTGCTAATGAAAACCCTAATTTCACAACCTCTCATGAGAAGCTCCAATTCCTCCACATATATTGGCATCCTGCAAGTGAAAGTACATGGGCCATAGACATTTACAAACAAAGGAAAAGATTAAAACATAATTAATTGATTGAAAGAGAAGCACAATTTGGGGCCCTATATAGTCCATTTAGTATGGCCTGTGCATCATCACTCTGAGATTTAAGAGGATCATAGCCCAAGTTTATTGTCCTTTCTTTTGGTGTTCCTCCATTTTAGAGTCTTACTTCTTCACAGGGTTCAAATCCTATGCATGTACTCAACTTTTCCTATTTGCAACACTCACCTTTTATGCTCCCAATGCATATGGCATTGTGTTATCATTATACTATATCACCTTTGTATTCTTGTAATGAGCCCCTAATTGTGAGCATTGTATAATATACTCAAACCTTCATATGTTTAACTTGTTTCCACCATTCTGTAATGCGAGGTGAAACATTTATATGCTAGACATATTGTGAATATCTTTGGTCGTGCACCACAAATTTAACCTACCCACCAACAACCTTTTTGAGTTTTATCTGTAGGTCACACATGTCATTAATTCAGTGGGTGAAAACATTGGTAGTTGGGTTGCATTACTCACTCTTTGAAATAGTTACTTGTAATAAAATGAAAATTAAATATTATGGCCATGTCTTATACTTCCTCCCTATTGCACCTTGAGTGATTTGAATAATGCTTTGTCATTTCATGGCCATATGTGCCTCGTTGTGAAGTCCATCGTATCACACATTAGACAACCCTTTTACTTTCTTCAACACATTATGATGCAATGTTAGTCATATTCATCACATAGGTAGTGTGTGTTTGCTCTCTAGCATTGCCTTTTAAGAATTTAATATGTTTCCTTCCTTAGAGTGTATCTTAATATCTTAAAATGATCTATGATGCTAATGCTGATAGGATTTCCCTATTTATTAGCCATAGCATGGTGCCCCCATCTCTCAACTTGAAGCTAAAATTCCTCTTAAAAATGGAAACACCTTCAATACCAACGCTATCTATGATCAATTTACTGGAGATAAGGAGGACCCTCATATAACATTAGCCCGAGGCATCCCTCTCCTATGTGGAAACGATAATATTACTGATCAATCAAACCTTTGTGCTTTCTCCTATGGGTGTGATGAGGAGAAAATTCACATTCCACTTCAGTAGAAAAAAATAATGAGGGACCCTTTCCTATTATGGAGGACATCACATGACCTCTGTTTATTGAAGGTCACATTTTCCAAACACAATGTTCACTAAATGAAAAAAGGTAATTGGTGAGGGCCATGCCTGTGATGGACCTTTAAGGTCCATCACCAATGTCACATATGGTGATGGTCCCTAAAAAAGTGTTGTTGTAAGTGCATATAGTGATGGTCCTTTAAGGTTTGTCACTAAAGCCATTTTCAATGACACTTTTGGCGAGGGTCGTTAAAGGCCGTCACTAATTAGTTTTATTTTCTAGCAAATTCCATTTAGATAAATTTCCACTAGTGTGTGTAAGAGATATATTATTTAATACATAATCAAGCTCTATAAATTCTATTAATGAGAGAGACCTAGCACTCCTCAACACTCATGGCACACCTTAACATGCTTTGGAACACACTAACATTCCTTGGCACCTTGCATGTCTTGGAACATCTTTGTACCTGGAACATCTTTGTACCTGGAACATCTTTGTACCTAGAACATCTTTCCATGGGTAGGATGCCCAAGCACATGGTGGCATGCCCTAACATAGCCTAGAACTCCCCTAGCATGTGTTGGGATTCACTGTAGTCCCTAGCATGCCCTGGAACACCTTGGAATAATATTTCATTGACATACATTAGCGCTTGGCACACAATGGCACTTGACATGTATTGGAACATATTATTAGTGTGCCTAACATGCCCCTTTGAAAAAGATAAAGTCCCAACTTATTAACCCTATTACGTGTTCATTTACTTGCAATTTAGTGTGGTTCTTCCTTTTGTTACCTTGAAACTCTTTGATGCATATTGGCATACTCTGGCACCGTGCACATCCTAGCATGTCTTATCACTTGACATGTCTTGGAATGCCTTGGCACTATTTGGAACATGTTAGCATGCCCCAGAACTACCTAGCACACTCTAGCACTTCTTAACATGCCCTGATATTCCCAGGCATGCCTTACCCGTGCTTAGCATACCTTGTCACTGCCTCATTGGCATGACAGCTAACACTCATTAACACTCCCTGACACACCCTCATTTTCATTCACTTCCATGCATTTTGACCTAGTGCTCCCTTATGTTGTCCTAGTATTCCCTAACACTCCTCAGCATTCATTGGAACTCTCTAGCACACCTTAGCACTCTTTGACATTCTATGCCACTTCATAGCATGAATCACACTCCTTGACACACATTGGCACTTGGCATGTGTTGGCACTTGGAAAGTCTTAGCATGTTTGGCATGCGTTGAGATGACTTGGTATACTTTGGCATGGTTTAATATTAAAGTTATTTGATATCAATTATTGGAAAGTAGATGAGAAGCAACAAAGGAAGATTTGGCACTTAGAATGCATTGACACTTGGCACTTGGCACCTATTGGAACCTAGTGTTGGTATGCCTAGCATGTCCCTCATGGAAAAAGTAAATTGATGACTTATTAACCCTATTATGTGTTCATCTCCTTGTAGTTTAACTTGTTCCTCCTTTTGTTGCCTTGACAGTCCCTGACGTGCATTGTCACACCCTTGTACATCTTGGCAGGCCTTAGAACTTGGCACATCTTAGCTTGTTTAACATGCCTCCATATTATCTATCCCATGTTAGCATGCCCTATAATTCCCTAACACACCTTGGCAGTCATGCCCTCATAGCTAGTATTACATTTTCCATGAATTGGGAACCTTACATTCCCTAGAAGACCTTGGCACTCCCTAGTTGTCATGCCCTCATAGATAGCCTTACTTTTTTATCCACTTGGGAACCCAACCAATTCATTAGAAAAACAATATTCTACCCAACCCAAAGTCTCCTTTTCTCTGAAATTGCTTCGTCCATGCCTTATCAAAACCATAGGCTTGCCTCTTGCAATTCCTATTATGAACTTCTTCTAAAACACTTCATCATTTGGACACATGGAATTCACTGACACTCCTTGGCACACACTCTTATTCATTCATTTCCAAGCATTTTGACCTAGTTCTCCCTTATGTTCCCTTGACACTACCTAACAATCCTCAACATCCATTGAAACTGTATGCCATGTGTTAGCATGCCTTTTCATTCTTTGGCATTCCCTGACAATCCTTATCTATCATGCCCTCACAACTACCCTTACTTTTTTAAGACTTGGGATCCTAACCAAGTCCTGCCTCAACACCTTAACCAAGTTATAGATACTACAACTAGAATATGCCTTGTTCACCTAAGAACTACCTATAACACATCTTAGGTTACTCATGTCCAATCTCAACTCATCCCACTTAACAAGTTACCAAGTCAAGGCTTGCGTCCAACCATGGACATGAAAAAACTAAGCAACATAGTTTACATCTTTACATGCCATAACACCTGGCACGTCTAACAATCCCTTAGCCCTATGTGGCTCTTGTTAGCATCCCCTGCATTTCTTGGCATGCTTTGCACTCCCTAGCACACCCTAGCACTCCTTGACATGCCCTGGAACTCTAGCATGCCTTAGCACTACCTAGAATATAACCTTATCACTCCGTCCTTAGAACAATTAGAACTTGTTGACACTCCCTATCAAACACTCTTATCTCTTCATGTCCATGCATTTTGGACTAGTTCTCCCTTGTGTTTCTGTGGCACTCCCTAACATTCTCTGGCATGCGTTGGCACACCTGGACACTTGGCACATCTTGGCATGTTGCCCTAACACTCTAGCATTCCTTGGCACTACCGAACATATCTTGTCACTCCCTCCTTACCACACTTATAACTCACTAACACTCCTTATCACACACTCTTATTCATTCATTTCCATGTAATTGAAACCAGTGATCCCTTTTGTTTCCTTGGCACTCCATAAAACTCCCCGGCATGCATTGGCACACCCTAGCACCTGACACATCTTAGCATGTTACCCTAGCCTCTAGCATGTCTTAGCACTGCCTACCATACCTTGTTACTGCCTCAATAAACCTGTATCTCATTGACACTTCATGTCACAAACTCTTATT
The DNA here is from genome assembly GCA_000404065.3 of Pinus taeda. Classification (NCBI taxonomy): domain Eukaryota; kingdom Viridiplantae; phylum Streptophyta; class Pinopsida; order Pinales; family Pinaceae; genus Pinus; species Pinus taeda. The sequence continues at coordinate 123,613 of APFE031501722.1, read as the reverse complement.
TGTTCATTTGAATGCATTAATTTGACCTAGTGCTCCCTTTTGTTTCCCTAGCACTCCCTAACACTTCCTACCACATGTTGACACACCTTGGCACTTGGCACATCTTGGTTACATGTTGCCCTAGCAATATAGTATGACTTAGTGCATCCTAGAACACCATGTCACTCTCTCCTTAGCACACTTGGAACTCATAGACGCTCCTTGTCACACACTCTTATTCATTCATTTTCATTCATTTTGACCTAGTTCTCCCTATGTTTCCATGGCACTCCCTAACATTCCTTAGAACACACTGGCATACCTTAGCGCTTGGCACATTTTGGTATACTTCCCTAGCACTCTAGCATGCCTTGGTATTGCATAACATACCTTGTCACTCCCTCTGTAGCACACCTGGAACTTGTTGACACTTCATTTCCGTGAATTTGAAGCTAGTGTTCCCTTGTGTTTCCTTGGCACTTGGCCCTAACACTCCCTAGCATGCATTCACGCCACACCCTAACACTTAGCACATGCACATCTTGGCATGCCTTAGAAATTGGTTTGTCTTAGCATGCCTAACATGCCTTGGAATTGTCTAGCATGTGTTATTACTTCCTGGCATTCCCTGACACACCTTGGCACTCCCTAATTGTCATGCCCTCATAGATAACTTTACTATTTTTGCGACTTGGGAACCCAACCGAGTCATTGGAAAAACAATGTTGTGCCCAACCCAAAGTCTTCCCTTGTCTGAAACTAGTTTGACCAACCACTTATAATTGTAACCATAGGCTTGCCTCCTACAATTCCTATTTTTACCTTCTCTTAACACACTTTGTCCTTGAGACACCTGCAATTCATTGACACTCCTTGGCACACACACTTATCTATTCATTTCCATGTATTTTGACCTATTTATCCCTTGTGATTCCCTAACATTCCTCAACATGCATTGGCAATGTTTGACATGTGTTGGCATGCCTTTCCATTCCTTGGCACTCTTTAGCTATAATTCCCTCATAACTACCCTTACTTTTTTGGGACTTGGTAACCCAATGAAGTCTTGCTTCGACTACAATAACTTGACCAAGTTACAGTTACTACAAATAGACTATGCCTTGTTCACCTGAGAAATGACTGTAACTCATCTTAGGCTAATGATGTATAATTTCAACTTATCCAACTTAACAAGTTACAAGTTACCATGCCAAGGCTTACATCCAACCATGGCCATGAAAAAATTGAGCAACATAGTTTACATCTTGACATGCCATAGCACCTGGCACATCTAACAATACCTTGGAACTATGTGGCATGTGTTAGCACCCACTACATTCCGTGGTATTATTTGGCACTCCCTAGCACTACCTGACATGCTCTGGAAATTTAGCTTTCCTTGGCACTACCTAGCATATAACCTTGCCACTCCCTCCTTAACACACCTAAAACTCACCAACACTCCCTATCGCACACTCTTATTAATTCATTTCCATGCATTTTGAGCTAGTTCTTCCTTGTGTTTCAATGGCACTCCCTAACACTCCCTGACACCTGACACATCTTGGCATGTCGCCCTTGCACTCTAGCATTCCTTGGCACTACCTAGCATACCTTGTCACTCACTCCTTAACACACCTAGAACTCACTGACACTCGCTATCACATACTCTTATTCATTAATTTCCATGCATTTGAAACTAGTGCTCCCTTGTGTTTCCGTGCCACTCCCTGACACTCCCTTGCATGCATTGGCACACCCTAGCACTTGACACATATTTGCATATCGTTTTCCTAGCCTCTAGCATGCCTTACCACTGCAAATAATATCTTGTCACTACCTCAACACACCTAGAACTCACTGACACTTCCTGTCACAAAATATTATTCATTCATTTCCATGCATTATTTTGACCTAGTGGTCCCTTGTGTTTCCATGGCACTCTATAACACTTCCTAGCACATGTTGGCACACCCTGACACTTGCCACAACTTGGTTGGATGCTGCCCTCACGCTCTAGCATGCCTTAACATTGTATATCATACCATGTCACTCCCTCCTTAACACACATGGAACTCGCTTCACTCCCTACCACACACTCTTATTCATTCATTTCCATGCATTTTGACCTAGTACTCCCTTGTGTTTCCCTATCACTCACTAACACTCAACACACATTGGCACACCTTGGAACTTGGTACAACTTGGCATGCTTCCCTATCACTATAACATGCCTTGGCACTGCCTAACATACCTTGTCATTCCCTCCTTAGCACACTTGGAACTTGCTAACACTCCCTATCACACACTCTTATTCATTCATTTCCATGTAATTGAAACTAGTGTTCCCTTATGTTTCTTGGCACTCCCTAACACTCCCTAGCATGTGTTGGTGCCACACCCTAACACCTAGCACATCTTGACATGCCTTAGCACTTTGCATGACTTGGCATGAAAATGGGAACAAGGAAGAGACCCTGGGTTCAGGCAAAAGGGGCCAACAAGGCTCCGATGTAGTCTAGAACAACGCCGATATTTTCACCTTACCTAGAGAGGGTAAGGAGTCTCACTTGAGCCATGCCATGACTGAAGTGTGAGGGGGTAGAATGAGGTACTAAGGGAAACAAAACCTGCAATAGATCTTAACTCATAACAATCAAGCACCTACTGTAATCCAACAATACTATTCTACTCACAGTACCGTAGGAAATCATACAACATATATAAATTTATTTTAAAATTTTAAAGAATTAGTATAGAACTCAACAATACATCTTGGGTGCAAACTGTCTCTTTCATTATGCTTCATAGAAAGAAATACATAAATAAGTACAGAAGGCTTGAAGCCTAATCATCAACAATAAGAATGACCCAAACCACAGATCAGAGACCAATAGAGCAAGTGTGTACCCACCTTCTGCAATTCAGGAAGGATGCATTGATTCCCGGCTCGCTTGGTTCATCAACAACTAGTAATCAACAATCCTTTCTTGTCCTTTCTTCTGCCTTTTATCCTCTTCTTCACACCTAGACTTCTCGTTCCACTTATTTCCTTCTTGGCTGACTCTACCTTTGGCTACCTTGTCTCTCTACGTGCTCGACTGCTCTTGTTCACCCTTACCACATTTTCACAACTTTCAGACCACTCATGGTTCATGTTCCCCCCCTTGGTTGTCATCTCCGCAACTCGACTGGTTGTCCCCGCCACATGTTCTTATCTTGTCTTCTCATAAAAACTTAAAACGAAGGCCCCAATAACATGCCTAACATGCGTTGGAACTGTCTAGCATGTGTTAACTCTTCTTGGCACATGTTGGAACTCCCTAGTTGTCATGCCCTTAAAGATATCCTTACCTTTTTTGCGACTTGGGAAACCAACCAAGTCATTGAAAAAATAATGTTGTGTCTAGCCCTAACACTCCCCAACACTCCTTGGCATGCATTCAGATTTTCTAGCATGTGTTAGAATACTTTTCATTCCTTAGCACGCCTAACACTCCTTAGCTATGATACCCTCACAACTACCCTTAAATTTTTTGCAACATGGGAACCCAGCCAAATCCTGCCTCAAATATAACAACAACTTTACCAAGTTACAATTAATACAACTATATATGCCTTGTTCACCTAAGAACTTCCTATAAATCATCTTAGGCTACTCACGTTGAATATCAACTCATACAACTTAACAAGTTACGAATACAATGCTCACATCCAAATTAATACAACTATATATGCCTTGTTCACCTAAGAACTTCCTATAAATCATCTTAGGCTACTCATGTTGAATATCAACTCATACAACTTAACAAGTTACGAATACAATGCTCACATCCAACAATGGTCATAAAATAACTAAGCAACAAAGTTTACATATTGACATGCCATAACACTTGCCATGCCTAACAATCCCTTGGCACTATGGAGCACATGTTAGCATCACCTGCATTTCTTGGCATGCTTTGGCACTCCCTAGCATATCCTAGCACTCCGTGAGACTTAGCACACCTCATACTCACTAATACTCTCTGTCACACTCTTATTCATTCATTTCCATGCATTTGGAACTAGTGCTCCCTTGTGTTTCCCTGGAACTTGGCCCTAACACTCCCTAGCATGTGTTGGCACCACATCTTGGCACTTAGAACTTCTTGGCATGCCTTAGCACTTGGCATGTCTTGGCATGCCAAAAATGCCTTGGAACTATCTAGCATGTTTTAGTACTTCCTGACATTTCCTAAAACACCTTAGCACTCCCGAGTTTTCATGACCTCATAGATAACCTTACTTTTTTTGTGACTTTGGAACCCAACAAAGTCATTGAAAAAATAATGTTGTGCCCAACCCAAATTCTCCCTTTGTATGAAACTACTTTGTACACACCTTATCACAACCATAGGCTTTCCTCCGACAAGTCCTATTCTGAACTTCTCCTAACACACTTCATCCTTGGGACACCTGGAATTCGTTGACACAGCTTGGCACACACTCTTATTCATTCATTTCCAAGCATTTTGACCTAGTTCTCCCTTGTGATGCCTTCGCATTGGCTAGCATGAATTTTCAATCCCTCCTTAGCGCTCCTGGAACATGCTAACACTTCATTTCCGTGCATTTGAAATGAGTGCTCCCTTGTGTTTCCCTGAAACTTGGCCGTCACACTCCCTAGCATGCATTCACTCCACACTTTGGCATGTGACACATCTTGGCATGCCTATCATGCCTTGGAACTGTCTAGAATGTGTTGGTATTTCACTTGTAAATAAATAAAAACATCATTTCATTAATAGAGGCAACTGGTTATTGAAGTTGTGCAAGCTATGCTAATTAAGAAATCAACAAGTTTTCTTGCTTCAGTCCTTGGAAATGACATTTTTGTTATGCTGGTTAGTTACATCATACATGACTTTGAAGATATCGGATTGAAGATATTCCATGGACTATACTGCATAACATGAATTTGTATGGGTAGGAGTAAAAGAATTTTGATCCAATTTACACTAATCCACAAACCCATCCAAGCATAGCATAATTTCAGTCATTTGTTTCTCCAAAATATGGTTATGAATTAGCTCAAGCATCTACAATTTCTGATTTTCCAAGACTTGAGTTTTCCTTTTTTACGAGTTAATCCAAACAATTGTAGATATATTATCTCAATTGTTATCTTTCTAGCATGTACTCCTACAACATGTAGCCAAATCACATCTAAAAAAACCATCAATATTAGACTTACCAAATCATAAAAACCTCTAGTCATGATATCAAATACTACTACTTGCTTCCTCTTAGATCAACATCCCTTTACTTGGTTTATTTTCCCATAATGCTCAGAGTTCCCTTTTCCATGCTCTTCAACTTGCAAACATCAATCAATATGTTCCTCAAATGAATAAATCAACAAGCTTCAACATCGTATCCATTAAGGTCTTTTCATCTCCATCTGAAGTTATCATGGCTCATTTTCATTTTTCAAGAGACCATATTGGATGTTGATCAATATCACCAAGTGTTATGCACAATCGTCATGCTTCTATACATCGAGTACCCATATGGAAGAGTCCTTTTTTCATCTAGTATTTAACCAAGACACCTCATGCAGATGATTCCAAATATATGTCTGCATCCAACTTTTCCTCCCATATATCTGTATACATGATTTCGGCTTTCTAAAGAAGAGCTCTTATCTAAAGATATGCATACCTCTTTCCTTCATTTTGTCATCTAGTCAAATTCTTTCACACACTGACTCTTTCTTTGAAGAAAATGTCTATGATGAGGATCCTTTCTCATTATGATAAAATACTTGAATTATTCCTTCATGTTGCAACTATACTAGTAAACTTCTTTGATGCTTGCTTCCATAATATTCTACATTGCATCCATAAAATTTTAGTGGAATATACTCTTTCCAAGATTCTTCCATATATTGAAGAACCTTCTCATCAAGGATCCTTGTGATCCTTTCTTGCTAGAAGACTATTTATATAACATTCCATACCTGCAAGAGGACATCTCTGAGGTAAAATATATTTTGTCAATATATCATCAGTGAGCAATTTTGCTTGTTGAAAACAAGGCAACATCCTTGTCACTACTACAGTGATATGAAACATAAATAAGGATCCTTTAAAATGGAAAAATGGTGGTTGTTACCATCTCACATGGATATGCACGGATTTTCTTGTCAAGGAACTTGGAACAATAACACTGTAATTACTCACTGACACCAACACAATGCACATGCATATCTTCCTTGGCAGCAATCCAATAAATAAGCCAACAAATGAATTTTAGCATTGTGTTGAAACAAAAGAAGATTGGGAATGTGGTATTGACATTTAAATATCAGTTAGGTGATTTGGAAAAGAAAATGGATCTATGCTTGTAATCTATAAATTGCATTATACTATATAATTTACACCCAAAAATTCACCAACCAAAGCAAGCACACAACATTTAGATGGCCACATAATAGACATAAGGATGTTACTATGAAATTCCAAATGGGAAAACCATCATTTGATGGGAATTTTATTATGCTCAAGAAATTGCTAGAAAGGCTGAGATATGAAATCTAAACAAAGTTTTTAGTGCATTCTTACACACTCACTCCCTATCACACACAGTGTCTAAAGAGGCAAAAGAAGTTTGAAATGCAACGTAAGATATGTATTTGATTAGTAATTTTACCTTCTTAGGTTGTTGAAGAATTGGAAAATGAGTAATTGATTTTTTGATTTTTTTTATCTTCTTGCTGGACACTAACAAGTGAAGATTCTCCAAATTGCTCGCTCAAACACATTAATATGGGAGATCCTTTAATGCCTTAGCCAAGGGGGCCCAAGGGTGTAGTTGTAGGGGCATTGGGAGAAAATTTGGGGGTTCATATCATTAGGAAAAGTGAAATGACATGACCAAAAAGGTTGTGGGGGGGTATGTTATGGTGTATTGAATGGGGCAAGGGGACACAAGGGTAGCATGGATGGTAGAAATCAAAGGTAAAAGCATGGTTTACTAAGATATTTATCCTAGCATTAGAGAATGAGAAGGGGGTTTAGGACTTAATTTAATAGGGTCTACGGGACCTAGAGGGAAGGTAGCTAGAGAAATTGATAGGGGAACCCCCAATAGTGGTGATAAGGGGATTAGGAGTCCAATTGTCACAAACCATAAGCCCTTCACCCATAACCACTAAATTCCCTATCCCCTTAACCCCCAATCAATAATCCCTTAAGCCCTACACTCACAACTCATAACCCATAAACCCCTTGACTCATTAAATCTTAAGTCACTAACCCCTAACCCATAATCCATGAACCAACTCCTAAGCCATAACTCCTTATCCTCTTAACTTGTGACCCTTAACCGCTAACCCTTCACCGCCTAAACACCTTAACTGCTACCCCTTAACCACTAACACCTAAATCCCCTAAATCTTAATTCCTTAACCGTTAAAATCAATTGTGTCAATGTAGAATAATATACATAAGAGAAAATAAAATTATATTATCCACAACAATGCTTGAAATAACCTTAAATTAGCCATGAGTGCTGAGCCAAGGGGTGAATGTGGGGTACTATTAAAGTTACATCATGTTTAAATTCCTTTTACATTGTGAGGTTGTTCTCCAATAAGGTTGAAGCATCATCACAAGGAAGCATGACACATTTTTGTGGGGGAGCAGTTATTCAAGTGATTTACACCTCCAATGTAAATGACATCATTGTATGTTTGTGTTAGGTTGTTAGAAAGGTTATTTATAGAAAATACATTCAATGTACTTAGACTTCATCTTTTCAAGGCCTCAACTCTAACATGGATTTGTACTAGGAACACTTCATGCAAATGAAAGGGGACTTTTTTGTTTAACCACATACGCACAAGAGCACCGACTGCTACCCTTCAAATCCCCCTTGGTGCGTTCAAAGTGGGTTTACATTCGCGTTGAGTTGAAATTAATCATAGTGACCTTCCTCAATCTTCTTAGTAACATTTGCTAGCTTTTCCATATACATGAGATAGAATTAAAGGATCACCTCATCTATAGATGCCCTCATTTATTATGAGATTCAAGGGATGTTCTATTGTCTTTATCAACATTTGGATGGGTCGTTATCTTCTTTAAATACATGTTTATAACTTTTTATGAGGGAGTTCATTTTATTTAGATCTTTATAAAATGTGTTATGTGGCCTTCCCCTATAAAACTCTTCCAAGGGGGTCACCTCCTTCCATGTTGCCTTGCCTACTTAGGGCCAAATTGACAAACCAAGATTCAAACTTCTTCAACTACCAAATTAGTGAGACATCGTACCTCTTCTTGACCTCGGCCTTAATGAGACATATTTCTTTGAAGATGCTTTGAGGAGTTCCCGCCATAGATCACAAGTTGGATGTCCTGGGACCTATTACTCCATTTTCTATTTGGGATTTTAGAGGATATTTTAAAATTTTGATTATGTTAAAATTGGAAACTAGGGTCAAATTCCATTGTGGGATAGATCATTTGATGGAGATGATTATTACATTAAATTCCTCTTTTCTAGAGGACCAAAATTGATATAAATATCATCTCATTTAGACAAGAGGAAGTGTGATTTTTGAACACATGTCCAAATTGTTCAGGTCGGCTACATCAACATGTAGGCTCAAGAAGCACAATGGATGTGTCTCTTCACCCATAGTGAATTGTATAAATACAAGTGACCTCACACCTCATTTGGCATCATCATCACTCACACATTCTTCTCTCTCCTTCTCTCATTGGTTCATAAAACTATTGGGCAACTTGTCTCTTTCACACGTGTGGAAGAAGGACGAGTTTTCTGGACTAAATTGCAGGACCAAAATTTCAAGCAGTAGACCAAGTTTGACTAGCATTGACCAAGTAGTTATTGACCAGATTTGACTGCGATTTTTGGAGGATATTTTTAGTATCTTTAGGCTGAATTTTTGGGCATAAAAATTGAGGGAATAGGGAAATTTGACTAGCGTTGACTTCATGGTTGAAAACAGTTTGACCATACAAAATTATAACAATTTTTCTCTCTCCTTTCACCAAGTTTGACCGAGCTATTTTAGGCTGAATTTGACCTCTTGATTAGGTCGAGTTTTGACCGAGGTTGATTGATTGTTGATTTGACCAACGATGAATTTCTGGTTATGTCTAAAGTTTGACTGCATAAATTGACATGAATGTTTTGACTTTGAATTCAGCAAGTCAATTTGACTTTTGTACTCTATCTCTCTGCTGAAATTTTGATATAATAATAAGAAGAATTGATTAAAGTGTCTTCCCAACGCTGGGTTTTTTCCCTGGCCTCCACCAAATCTTGTGTCCTCTTGTCTTGACTTGTCTTCTGCATATTGTTTTATGTTCTATCTACTTTTACTATCAATGTGATTAATGGTTAGTGTGATTTCTACTAGAAATCTAAATTGAAATTTCTATTGGGCTACTTAAGGAACATTGAAGTAATTGTGCTATGCATACAACATACCATTGTTAACTAAAATTAATAGATTATCATCTCAACCCCTACCATTTCTATCACATTGATAATTTTCCATCTAAGATATACAAATCTATATGTAATTAATGTATGTAATATTGGTTTGATCACATCTTACCTTAGTCATCTAGGACACTAGGTGTAGGAAGAGCTTCCTTTAGCTACCACATTTAGCTATATATGTATGATCCATGTGTATATGATATTATGTCCAATGTGTACTATTTTTATTGTGTTCACTTATACACTCTGTTCTAACTCTTAATGCTTTGGCTATAAGTTTTAATCTGAGTTGTTCCATGGTGTTTCATAATTTTTCTCATAGAAGTGTGTCATCTTGTTGGTTTGGGTATATTCTTCGTAATTTTAGTAGGTGCTATACATTGATCTTATTGTACCCCTTATTTCCTTTAGTCAAAATTTATCCCATGTCTCTCTTAACGACACGTGTGAAGGCCTTCTAAGCTATGGCTAGCTTCTAATGGGGTATTTTTATGCTCTAAGTGAACTTATTAACAAATAATGGGCTACCTATAACTATTTAAGTTTATTGATAACATCATTTACAAATTTAAGCATATTTTTCACCTCCTTAAAGATTGATAGATATTTCCATTTTGTGTAAAACTCATATCGATTTTCCCTCCTTATATGAACATACTTACATATATTTTAGAGAGGCGTCATATAGTTTTTATTGATGCCCTAATTAGACTAACATTATTACCTATCTTCTACATCATTAGATGTAAATTCTATGTGATATGACCTGCTTTTTCTCAAATAAAAATAAACTTAATGAAAACCTAAGCGACCATAGCAATTGCTTTATAAGATTTTACAACCTATTAAAGTCTAATTTGGCGGCTACTCTGACCTATTAAAATTTATTTTCTCGTTGCTATTCTCCTTGTTACACAACATATTGTCACTATACTTGTACTCTCCCTCCATGATCCTGGAGTACCTCTACAGTGAACCAACATGCTTTCCCATCATGAAGAAACTCCTAGTATGTCCCTCTTCATGAGCATAATAATTCCCCTTTGTGTCATTTCCCAAGAATATTCCTTTTATCCTAGTTTACAAGATCGACTCTACTGACCAGTTTCCTCCTCATGCCGATTTGCAGAGATTAAAACTAGCCCTAGCACTATATGGAGCAACTGAGCCCTTTTCCAGTCACGCCAATCCTCTTTTGGAAAGTTTTTTAAATATGGAGTCAAATCTTCCAGCTCTAGAAGCTTCGTAACAAAATTCTCGTAGATGGTTGGGCAGGATGGAGCTGAGGAAGTCATTTTGGGCTCCTTTCCCCTATTAGGATGGAACAAAATCAAGATATAAAACCTCCTCCCATGATGAGAGGAACCATCTCCCATCCATCCAAGCTATATAAACCTCTCTTTTCCCAAGATAAACTAATTTTGGAGTGAGTTTGAATGATCAGCAAGACATCTATAGCTTGTAGCTTTCTAGTGTATGTTTGAGGGAGAATAGTGTGTTTTGGTTTGGTTTGAGACTAGAGGGAAGAGGACTTAAAACTTTCAATGTTAGGGATATCCATGAAGTGCTAGAAAAAGTGTGGGAACCTGGATACGTCAGAGGAGACCAACAACATCAAGGCATTGGTTGTAATCTCTTTCTGATTTATATGAATACAAATATTGATTTTCCTACATGAAGTGTTATTTTACATCTTTATGGCTTAATGTTCCTTGACCTGTTATTGTTGTTGTTGTTTTTTTTCTTGTTTTAGGTATTCGAAGGAAGGAAATGGAAGATAGCTGGAGTGAGGAGGCAGGATCATTACCAAGTGAAATAAAATTCTAAGAGGTAAGCCCTCTTAATTGATTCTAGCTTAAGGAGATTTTCCATAAATTGTTTGTTTGTGGCTAGACCAACTCTTTCGGGCTAGAGGAATTGTTTGTGTCTGCACTGAGAATTTACCTGCACCACAAATTGGCGACTCCACTAGGGAGCCAATCCTTCAATTTGATTGATTGTAATTTTATTGGTTTGTGTGAACTTTTCTAGTATCACCATTTCCCTTTAGTGTTCTTTGATTTTCCTAGTTTACTGCTCTGAGCCTGAAATTTACAGTGGCAAGTCTAGTTTTAGCCTTTGAAATTTTTTATTTTTTTTCTTGAATCCCTCGATCAGCACTCTTTTTGGCCAAACAGTCACACCGATCAGGTCGATCAATGCTTGTTCTGAGTTAGGCAGTTGCTTCGGTTGTGCCGATCAACACTCGTTTCCAGTTAGGCAGTCGCTTCGGTCGTGTAGATCAACGCTTGTTTCCAGTTAGGATGTTGCTCCAGTCATGCCGATCATTGCAAGTTTCTAAAAAACAGTTGCATTGATTCCTATAGGTGAAGATTAGGGTTTTTCCTGGATCATAATGTTGTATATCTGATACGAAAATATAAGACAATGGAAATAAACCCAAGAAATAAGATAGATCGAAATAGATACCACTTATCGTAAATCTAACCCAAGAAATATAGCTCTAATAAGAAAATATAAGATAATGCAAATAAACCCAAGAAATAGATAGAAATGAATCTTTATTATCAAACCCTTATGGTAGGGCAACACCATACATTCACTCCTTAAGGAAGGAGAACACTCCCCAAGACATATGCCTGTTCATACAAGAATACTTCTCTTCATGTCTCTCCATGTGGAGTCTCTAGCCTCTATATAGGCCTCATACATACAATACCATGCATCAATACCATGGTTTCCTCATACCATCAACTAATACCATGGGCCCATTACATTATTATTAACTACTTGTGGTCCCTTACATGACATGGGTTAACCACCTTATTTATTACTATGGCCCATCCCATTATTACATTATTACCTTGGGTACCTCCCTCGGTACCCCATATTACCCCCCAGGTACATAACAAAACCCCACACTGACAATTAAATGAGAAGTATTTTTGTTGTCTCTCTATGTAATTAGAACGGTAATTAAAATGCACAATCATTTCTTGCTCCATTCCTAGGGTATTTTCAATAGTACAATATTTGTTGCGCGATTTTTTTCTTTTGTAATTATGTAATTTCACTTGTTGTTTTACAAAATTTTCGTTTCTATGATAGGTTTGATTTACTACTTTTTTATTTTTAGTTCTTTCTCGTCATTTTATTTTCAATAGAATGAATTTGTAGATTCTTAGGAGTAGAGAACATCTTGGTAGATATTTCAAAACTCTCCCTCAAACAAGCGATTCAAGACATAACAAAGGAGGGAAAAACTAGCTAATCGCCCGCCACTAGTCGACGAGACCCCCAACTGCTTGACACACGGACATATAAACACTCATAGAACTTGGAAGTGGCACATAAATTACGGGCTGGGTGCATATCCATGGAGCACTCCTTTCCGCTGGCTGCGTGATCATGTGGTGACCATATGGCCTGGGGTTGGCCCCCCTCCATTCTCTGCACACTCGGTCATGTGAAGGGTCATATGACCCGGGGGTTGGCTCTTAGGCCTGGCCCCTTTTCCTAAACTCCATCATCAGTTATTCTTTGGGCTCTCGGTGCAGTCTTCTGATGTGGCGCCAAGACCTGTGCGTCAGGCTAAACTCTAGCCCCAGGCCCCCTCCACAATGGTCCCATGGGTGTGGGGTGTGGCCAAGGGCTAAGGCTTAGCCCGACCCTTCCCCCAAACACACATTGTAATAAATTTTAAATAACACAGCGAACTTATAGTTGTTAAGAAACATATGGGTGGCGCGATGGTTGAATCTTGTGCTTGTTTGGCAAAGGTTGTGTGTTCGATCTCAGTGGGGTGCTTCTGCGCTCACCCAAATTTTGATGCATTATCCGGAGGCCATGTGGTAGCCATTGATTGGCCCATGTGGCTCTCTCTCATTGGTCCATATAAATGAACCCATGAGCTAATAAAAACACACCATTCAAAGCCAATCATAATGAAACAAGTGTCAATCATCCATAGGCCCACAAAATCACAATCATCTGCCTATTCAACGTATGGACTACTGACTAGGCATACTTGCAACCCAACTTTTAAAATTTTAGTTGTTTGGCAATTCCATTACAACATGATATTGGGAGCATATGATATCGGTTTTTATGAGAACGAGTTGTGTTGGATTCCGATCACTGAGTTCTATCCATTCATTTAGGTTTCGAGCTGTTAGAGAACTCTGAATTTTAGCAATAATTGATCCACTAGATCATTCCTCCCCACTGGAATCTTTTGAACCTCCAAAAGCTCATTTTTAGTAAACAATTAGATGAGGGTATAGTTTTGTCACCCTTCCAACCTCAACCCAATTGTTTTTGTTTGTTTTTGTCTCTTCGAGCTTCTCATGAAGGTACTTCTCTTTTGAAGTATTTGTCTTTCTGTAAAATATAGGACCTTGTTGCACTTATTCAAGATGTTTAGAAGAGAAAATTTATGTTAAAGAAATCTAAGCATTCTCTCCTCGACCTTCAATCAAAGGAGACTTATTCAATTTCAAGTTAACTTCCTCTTTAACATTGTAGTCATAATGATGCTTAGCATGTCCAGCCTTGTTTTTGGCTTGTATCTTCACCAAATGTGATATCCATCACCATGCACTATCCCTCTTCAAAGCCAATAAATTATGAAACCCACAAGAAGACAATCTAGAACCAATGTCCTCTTTGTCAAATAGCTTTTGCATTTTTTTTTGACCCTTACATTCTTTAACACTAACTTCTTGTTCATACCAATGTTCAATAATGATGCATCTTTCTGCAAATGAACTTCACATTGTTTTCCTGTTCTAGGAGGAAACATGTTATACTCCTGAAACATCTTATCAAAAGGATTAGCAACCTCAATGAAATCATATTTCAAATTTTATTCATTTCCTTGAAATATGTTAGGTTCATTAGCATATTTATGTTTAATCATAAACAATGTAAAATTCTGACGAGCATTAACAAACCTCTTCATTTGTCCAGCATTCATAAGAGATAAATTCATCTTCTTGCTATTTTCTCTAACATTTTACTCAATCCCATATTTAAACAAGTGATACTTGTTCTAATGGAGATGAAATATGGCTTTACTGTCATACATATATGGGCTTCCCAAAACAATCCCACAAATGTCAAGTGGTACCACATCAAGTTTTACCTCATCAATTAAATTTGCAGAGATGGAAAATCTAAGTATGGATTTTCTTGTCACTTGCAACTTGGCATTGTCACATACCCAACCCAAAGGATAAGGTTTAGGATGAGGAATGGTTTACAAATTTAATTTCTTGACAATGTCTTCTGAAATAAGGTTTGCTTGTGAACCACTATAAAACAAAGTAACTACCTTGCTATGTTTTGTGATGGTTCTAATATGGAACATTCTATTATTTTTCTTTCATTTTGAGTTTATATGGGTTTTCTAGAATAACTAGTGCTTCCAATTGAATCCTTACCTTTCAATCCCATGGCTATGATCTTTGTTTCATCATCAAAATCAGATCCTAGACCTTTTTGTGTAGTTGCAACAATATTTTATTTTTCTTTGTTATTAAAATTTTTGGGTCTCATTTCACGGGATGAAGTTTCCAACGATTGTCTTAATCATGGCCTTATTTAGAACAATGTTTACATGTGAGGTTTTCTCCTTCTTTCATAACTACGACATTTTTCTTATCCTTGCCTTTAAATTTCCCTTTTCATTTTTCTTCATACTTGAATGACTTCTCACTAGTTTCTTTAGAAACATTTTTCCCTCTTGCTTCTAAATGAGTTGCATGAACACAAACTTCTTCTAGTTTTGTAGGGTTAAACATGAGAATGGTATGTCTCAAGGAACTATGCAATCCTCCAATATGTAACAATCCTAGTGAAAATTCCATGTAATAAAAGTTAAAAACAATAACCATGGTCGATGGGACACTTATTCCAAGTTGAATGTTGGGCAGGACATCCTATGGGGTGTTCATTTGGTTGTTTATGGCTAAGGAATTTGGCAAAGGAAATAGCTAAGGCATTAAAAGGAAAAAGGCATTTTTGGCACTTTTATTTATGAAAATAATGGAAATTAGGAGAAAAAGGAGGTGAAAGGTCACAGGTTTCACGTGAGGAGGAAAATGAAGGAAAATAATGAAAAATGAAGAAAATAGAGGCCTCATTCATAAAAATGCTTTTGACCATAAGTTGGTAACCTTTTGTCAATTTAGTGTTGGGATTCTATCATTATTCTCTCTCTCTCATACTCTTGGATACTTAGAGTTTTCTTGGAGAACTCTTGGAGGATGTGGCATACTTGGATTCTTGGAGAAAGAAGGCAAAGGAAGAGAAGGAAAGCGCAACAAGGCATCGACATTAGCAACTACACCATATTTTCTTGTAGGTACCTAGTTGCATGTATGATTTCTTCACCAGTTTTGGCATGCATGGCATATGCATGTGGTTTATTCGTTGTGATTTGTCATTGGCATGGAGAATTTCCTGGATTGAGAGTGGATTTCCTAGCCTTGGAATTTCCTCGATAGTGACGATGATTGTGGTTTTATTTTCATTGTTTATTTTTGGTTGGTTCTCATGTTTCCTTAGGTTGGGTTGAGTTATTAGTCTTGGAATCCCTACTTGAACAAATTATTTGGAAGCCTTGTAACAACTTGGGTTGAGTTACTAGTCCTAGAAGCCTTGGTTGGACAAACGCTTTGGAAGCCCTTGGTGGGTTGAGTTACTAGTCTTGGAAACCTTGGTTGGACAAATTCTTTGGAAGCCTTGTATAAGTTGGGGCTTGATCTACTACTTTTGGAAGCCTTGGTTGGACAAATGCTTTGGAAGCCCTAGAAGGCTTGGATGGAGACCAATCTGATGATGTTTTTGTGATTTCCGACCGTGAGGTGGAATCAATGTTTGATGGGTTGAGGTGGATGGCCTCTGGAAGACCTGGATGAGTTTTGATTGATGTGTTCTATGAGCTCCCACATTCATGCTTGGAATATGGCATAGGGGTGAATGACATAAGAGAGATTTGGCTTAGCCATTCTATGGTCGGGTGGAACATGGTAGTCCCATCTTTGGTTGGTTTATTGGATTCATTAATGAGAAATTAATTCCCTAATTTTCATGTGAAAATGTATTGATGTATATATGGATTTTGATGGCTGATGTGTTCATGGTATTTTTGTTCGTATTATGTTGGTTATATGTACATTTTGTGAAAACAATTATGTATGGATCTTAGCATGTTTTACTTGTACATGAATGGATAATATGTCTACGACCTAATAGATGATAATGCAGCAAATGGCATGTGGAAATAATGGTTCATAGCGATTCTTAGATAAGTATGAGATCCCTACACTTAGTTCATTTGTTTACACCTATAGGTTACATATTGATGATATGTTTGATGAAATGCTTGTCATGGCTAGTAGGGGTTTGGTTAAGGTGTAGTTGAGTTTATTGCTTTTGCTTCATTGTTTCCTTGTACTTTTCTTGATTTCAATCTATCATTCCATTTTGGGTAGTGGCTTGGACTCTGGGCCTAATAAAGTGGCTTAAATCCTAGGGTCGCTAGCATAGAACTGATAAGATTGGTCCACAATCGCTGGCATGTAGGCCTATGCGAGCAACTTTGGGTTTCTGGTCACTCCCTTGCCTATAGCATGAGAGCGACTATAGCCTAAGAGGTCCAGAACAACAATGGTACCCAGGGATATGCTATCATAATGGCTCACTTGTCTCCTGAGGGTTTTGTTGATGAGGTTGGATGAATGTATGTGATGTTCCACCAATTCCACTTACTTAAGGTCACATAGGAGGTCGAATATGATCATAGTAGCCTCTTGTGTCATGTTTACCCCGGTTGGCATGGTTGCTTTGGGTAGGTCTGGGAGGAGGGTGTTACAGAGTGGTATCAGAGTATGGTTCAATTCTCAAACTGGATGGGTTGAATGTGTTGGTCATTTATGCATGTAAATTACATGTGTGTCTCTTACAATTATATACTTGTTACATTTGCTTGATGATTGATTAGGGTTGTAGTACAACTATCATGGATAATTTGATATTGATTTCATGAAGAGTAATTGTCATGAGAATGTGATTGGTTGCATATGGATTATATGTAACTTACATGTTGATTTTATGGCACCTACTTCATCCCTTTATGTTAGGTTACATTCTTGAATATTTGGATTACATGTATCAGTCTTGTAGGTTGATTGCCAGGAATGATCGATTATGTTTGACTACATATGTTTATGCATATTTGTAGTTGGTTAGGCATTTATTATGCATATTTTTAGTTGCTTGTAGCAATGTGTATAATGGAGTAATGGTTGTTGTGATGCATGAGGTGAAAACATGCATTGTTGATATGGCCTTGAATTGATGACAGGACCCTAGTTAGAATGATGTTTATGAGTAGATATTTTTACTTGCGTATGTTGATATTCTATTATGATTATGTTATACATGTATCATGTTGATTTGGTGATCTTTTAGAGAAGGTATCCTCCCCGAGCTATACTAAGATACATTGATTTATTGTGATTTGATTTATTTGACATATTATGCCTTGTAGGAAGAAATATCAAATGGCTAGCAAGATGGTTGACTAAAGAGACTCTCCCTACGAATCCAAAGAGAAGTATGGTGTTGGGAACTCTTCCGATTTGGTAGTAACATTGAGAAGTTTAAAGGAAGAGCTAAGGAGTTATAAGGCAGATAATGATGAAATCATAGAGACACAGGAAAAGATAGCAGAGGTAAATGTAGTGATACTCCATAGCTTGTCAGATTTGCAGCGGCAAGGATCACTTTGGATCAATCATGAGAAGGAGGAAAAAAATAATGGGACATATGGAAGTAGATCGCATGGTGGTCATTGATCAGATAGAGAGGACACAATCTGGGATGGAAGATTGTTGGACACTCCAGAGAGGAGAAGAGATAGACACAAGTATGATTCTAGTTCTGATTCAGATAAGCACTATGATCGCTATCGTTATCATCCTTACAGGAGGAGTGATAGGGCATACTTGCCAGATGAATTTAAGAAAGCAAATCCACCTACTTTTTATGGAGAGGTAAATAGATCACAAGATGCAGAGGCTTGGTTACTCGGTATAAAAAAGTTCTTCAAGTTGCATGACTACTCAGAGAACATGAAAGCTAGAGTGACTACCTTTAGTCTTAAAGGTAAAGAAAACATCTAGTGGGAAGATGTGAAGAATGTTAGGGAAATAAATGAGGAAGATATGACTTGGAGTGAATTTGAGTGTTATTCAAGAAAAAGTACCTGTCGGAGAGATAATTTGATGATAGGGAAAAAGAATTCTATGAAATAAATTGAATCATGACAAATGATGAGTACACCAATAAGTTATTGGAACTGTTGAGAAATGGAAACAAGAAATTCCAGTTTAATTTGTCCTTGAATTAAATTCGAATTATATTCTCATAGAAACTTAAAATAGTTAAATTAAGTTTATTAAACTTACTTAACTTAGGAAATTTGAGTTGGAAGTCTTTGGAAGTCATGTATATGTTCTCCCTACTTTGTAGGAGTCCAGTATGAGTTAATTGTGAGTTGTAAAATAGAAGACTCAGTTTCATGAGTCAGTTCAGTTAAATTAGTTCTCAAACTGATTGAGAGAACTAATAGTGAGTTAATAGTCAGTGGTGACAGTAATGAGCTCCGCCAGTGCTACTCTGGTTAACTGAATATTTACTCATCAGAAACTCATGCATGTTGATTCTGAGAAAGACCTCGTTGGGACTAGAGTGTAGGGACAGTGTACTATTTGTTTCAGATTTTTCTGAGTTGCACTGATAGTGCATGCATTCAGGAATTGATCCTTGAGGGATTGCGCTATTTTTATAGGCTTTATTTTCCTTTAAATATAAGTTATCCTTCATAGGAATTACACATTGGAATATAGACTTGGAGAGCTTGTGAATTGTCTAAGATTTGGCCTTGAGCCTGGAACACATATATCGTTAAAATTGGAAATATTTTATTACAAGGACATCACTAGAATTGAGTTTTTTGGTTATTTTGAAATTCTATATCCATTGTTTAATTCTAAATTTAATGAAATATGTGTTCTGGGTATGTGTTGGAGATTGAATTTGTTGAGTGTTGGGATTGTTCTAGAGAGAAAAAGCATTGTAATTTCATCTTGATTTTCTGGATTAATACAAAACAGATAGTGGGGTTTTGAGTTGTGGCTTTCCCCAAATATTTATTGTGTTATGTACCTTTGATTATTTTCCTCTATTGATTATTGTTTGCTCGATCTTTATGGTCTTCTGTAGTAAATATTAGAAGTAGATTCTGGCATATTTCTTTAGCAAATTGCATTACCTTGTGAATCTACATGATTTTCCACATGGTATCATAGAAAGATTGTTTTTTGGGCTGAGCATTTGTAGAGAATGTCTGAGAATTCTATGCAAAATTTTCAGAAACAAATTACTGATCTGGATTCCTTGTGAAAATATACCCAAATTCAAAAAAAATTTGGCCAAATCAGAGTTCAGATGAGGGAGATATCGCTAATTTAAAATTAGCTCTCTAGAGGAGATTTTGAAGTTTTGAGTTTCTGGGTTACAGGTAAAAGTGAAATTTGCAATACATACTTTAGGATCGGCAAATTGAATTCCATGAGTTGAGGCTTGAGTATGCCTTGGAAGGAAGCTCGAATTTTATAGCCTGGAGGGACAGGATGGAGGTTGTGCTAGAAGATAATGGCTTGAAGGAATTCATTGATCAAGAAGTCCCCAAGCCAGTAGCTACGGATGCATAGAAATTGGCCGAATGGAAGAAGTGTGTGGTGTAGGCAAGGCGGATAATCCTTGAGGAGTTCGAGACCACATTGTCTCGAGTCTCCATGGCTAGCAAACTCTGAATGCTATGTGGAAAACATTGATGAACTTGTATCAAAATAGCAGTGACCAAAGGAAGTTGGCACTCAAGGATAAACTTCATAAAATCAAGATGGAGAAAGCTGAGACGATTCCAAAGTACTTGACCAAGTTCACTCAATGTCGGTATGAAATTGGAAGTGTTTGAATCACGGTTGCCAAGGAGGATATGGTGATCCTTCCTCTTCTTGGACTCCTAAAGAGTTGGCATAGTTATTATGACTCTGTCAATGGTCAGGAGAAGCTACCAGATTGGGAACAACTATGGTCAGATTTGATGCAAGATGAGATCAGGAGGAACATCAGGGATGGCTCTTCATCAAAGGCTAATGATGAAGAGAACTGTGCCTTAGCGATTAAGGCAAGGAAGGGGAAAGGTAAAATTTATCGTTCCAAATCATATTCTTATCATGGAGGTAAGAAGAAGGACATGATGAAAGTTAATGCTTTCATTGTCACAAGATGGGTCACTTTTCTACAAATTGTTCATTGAAGAAGTCAAAGGATAAGTCCTTAGGAGGAGTGGCGGGTGAGGCTTTGGCCTCCCAATTCAAATTGGACTCTTCCCTCATTGCATGCATGGTGTCTTCAGTGATAGCAGGTGTCTCGTACTTAGACAGTGGAGCTTATTTCCACATGACTGGCGACAAAGAGTTATTTAGTGAATTGGAGGAGAAATATCTCAAGATGCATATCGAGATGGGTGATGAAAGTAAGTATAGTGTTACTGGTGTGGGCACTATTAATTTTCACCGGGAGCATGCAGCTCCACTCACCTTGAAGAATGTTATGCATGTACCTGGACTGATAAAGAACTTGGTATCCATTGTCATGCTTGAGGATAGAGGCTATGATGTAAGCTTTTCGAAAGGAAAGGCATTCCTTTGACACATAGCCACGGGTAAAGTAAAGAAGATAGGGATTCGAGTTCAGAATCTCTATAAGATAGAGGTAGAGGATTGTGCTGCTTTGAGTTCAAAAGTGAAAAATACGTTGAACTGAGATGTCGACAAGTTATGGCATAGGTGATTGGACCACTTGCCTCATGGGGCTTTGAAGATATTGTAGAAAATATCTACCGGTCTTCCCAAAGGTACGCTTAAGCAAGTTGATACATGCAAGGGTTGTACTTTGGGAAAATACACCAAGTCTTCCTTTGGAGACATAGAAAGTTGAGTAGAGTCTATTCTAGAGTGATTCCATTCAAATGTGTGTGGACCATTCTCGATAGCATCCATGGCCAAAAACATATATTATGTTATATTTGTTGATGACTATTCTCATAAATGTTGGGTATTTTTTATGTAGATAAAGGATCAAACTTTCACAAAGTTTTGTGAGTTGAAAGCATTGTTAGAGAAAGAGTCTAGCAAGAGGGTTAAAGCTTTATGGAGTGATGATAGCGGTAAGTATGTCTCCAATGATTTTAAGAAATTATGTGGAGCAGAAGTGATTAAACAAGATTTTACAACACCTCATAACGCTCAGCAGAATGGGGTTATTGAGAGGAAGAACAATAGCATAGTAGGGGTAACAAGGGCAATGTTGCATGATCAGGGTCTACCACTACACTTGTAGGCTGATGCATGCAACACAACGGTTTATGATCATAACCGTAGCCCACATCAGATACTTGAGATGAAGATACTAGAGGAGGCTTATTCTGGTAAGAGGCCAATTGTTGGTCACTTTAGGATTTTTGGGTCATCCGTTTATTACCATGTGACCAAAGATGCATGGAAGAATCTTGAGCCAACAAAAAATTTGGGGATCTTAGTTGGGGATCTTTGTGGGGTACACTAATACACCGCACAACTATCAGGTGTACATGTTGACTAGTCGGATGACAGTGGTTCACAGGGATATCAGGTTCGATGAGGAAGTCCATGCGAGTATCTCTTGAGAGGGAGCTTGAGCTACATGCAGATGAGGATATTTTAGCTCCTAAGGTTGAGAGGCCTCATATTTATGTGGAGCAGCCACATGTAGAGGTTCAGAGAGTGGACACATCCAATCAGGAAAAGTCTTCCAGAGAGGGAAGAAAGTGCACTAGAGAGGCTGACAGGTTCTTGGATGATGCACGAGAGAATGTGGGAGCACCCTCTTCTCAAAGTAGACAGAGGAGGTCACTAGAGAGGTACTCTGGATACATGGAACTTATGGGTGCATGTGTTGTGACAAAGCCATCTTCCTTTCAGGTAGTAGTGCAGCAGTCGGTTTGGGTTGATGCGATGGTGGAGGAGTATGACTCCATAGTTCAAAACAATGTTGGGGATGTGGTCTTGAGAATAGAGGACAAGTCAATTGTGAGCTCTTGTTGGCTTTACAAGGTAAAGCAAGATGCAGATGGTAGTGTGGAGAAGAATAAGGCTAGATTTGTGTCCTGTGGCTTTTCACAGGTAGAGGGGATTGACTATGATGAGACCTTTACTCCTGTTGCAAGGTACTTGTCAATCATATCTATTTTGGCAATTATATCAGCACAAATGGGTTGGTAGATCCATCAGATGGATGTGAAAACTGCCTTCCTTAATGGCATGATTAAGGAAGAGGTGTACATAGAGAAGCCCAAAGGTTTTAAAACCTTGGACCGTGAGTTGCATGTGTACCAACTCAATAGGACGTTGTATGGGTTGAAGCAAGTACCTCTTTCTTGGTACAACGGGATAGATAGCTACTTCATTGAGTTCGGATTCACGAAGAGTGAAGCGGATATGAAGGTAAGCTGTTAATAATTGTACTTTATGTAGATGATCTTATACTGACATGTGATGAGAAGCTCATCAAATCTTGCAAGGAGGACCTTGCAATAGAGTTTGAGATGAAGTACATGTGGCTCATGCATTACTTTCTTGGCACGGTGGTATGGCAGGGAGATGGGGATTTTTATTTTATTTTATTTTATTTTTATTTTATTTATTTATTTATTTATTTATTTATTTATTTATTTATTTATTATTTATTTTATTTATTTATTTTTTATTTTATCTCGGGGAAAGTATGCCAACGAGATACTCAGGAGCTTCTGCATGGAAAGCAGTAAACCCATGGAGAATATGCTAGCTAGTAATTGGAGGAAGGAGGATGCTACTTCAGGGGAAGTAGTGGAAGCTACTGTTTACAGGAAGCTTGTGGGGTCACTCATGTACTTGGTGAACACATGATCGAATATGTGCTATGTAGTAAACCATCTTAGTAAAGCAATGGTTAGGCCTACAAAGATGTATTGGAAGGCAGAAAAGCATGTATTGAGATACCTCAAAGGCACTACTCAGTTTGGGTTATGGTACAGACGGACAAAGGGAGTGAAGCTTGAAGGCTTCATCGATGCAGATTAGGCAGGGAGTCCATCCGATAGGAAGAGCACATCAGGAGAGATCTTCAGTATTGGGTTAGCGACAGTTTCTTGGTATAGCAAGAAACAGATATCGGTTGCACTCAGTTTGGAAGAGGAAGAGTACATGGCTGCAAGTCAGGCAACATGTGAGGCTATGTGGATGAGGAAGATCTTGGTTGGTTTGTTTGGTCAGCAAATGGATCTGACAATGATTTATTGTGCTAATTAGAGTTGTCTCAAACTCTTTGAAAATACAGTCTTTCATGATCGATCCAAGAATATTGATATTTGGTATCATCATCTCAGAGATTGTGTATTGAGGCAGATCATGTTGTTAAATTACATTCCCATGGAGGAGCAAGATGCTGACATCTTGACAAAGTAATTGTCAAGATGTAAATTAGAGTTTCACAGAGACATGATCGGGGTAGGTGATAATTCCTTTCTTATTGAGAGGGAGTGTTGAGAAATGGCAACAAGAAATTCCAGTTTAATTTTTCCTTGAATTAAACTGTGAATTAAATTCAAATTCTATTCTCATAGAAACTTAAAATAGTTAAATTAATTTTATTAAACTTACTTAACATAGGAATTTCGAGTTGGAAGTATTTTAGAAGTCACGTATATGTTCTCCCTACTTTGTAGGAGTCTAGTATGAGTTAATTGTGAGTTGTAAAATAGAATACTGAATTTCATGAGTCAGTTCAGTTAAATTAATTCTCAAACTGGTTGAGAGAACTAATAGCGAGTTAACAGTCAGTGGCAACACTAATGAACTCCACCAGTGCTACTCTAATTAAATAAATATTTACTCATTAGAAACTCATGCATGTCGATTTTGAGAAAGACCCAATTGAGACTAGAGTGCAGGGACAGTGCACAATTTGTCTTAGATTTTTCTGAGTTGCACTGATAGTGCATGCATTCAGGAACCGATCCTTGAGGGATTGCGCTATTTATATAGGCTTTATTTCCCTTTAAATACAAGCTATCCTTCATAGGAATTACACATTGGAATAGAGACTTGGACAACTTGTGAATTGGATAAGATTTGGCCTTGACCTTGCTTATGACTTGCAGATTGAATTTGCTTAGTGTTGGGATTGTTCTAGAGAGAACAAGCATTGTAATTTCATCTTGATTTTATGGATTAATACAAAACGGATAGTGGGGATTTGAGCTGTCATTTTCCCTGGATATTTATTGTGTTATGTGCCTTTGATTCTCTTCCTCTATTGATTATTGTTTGCTTGATATTTATGGGCTTCCTCTGTAAAGATTAGAATTAGATTCTTGTCTCTTTCTTTAGAAAATTTCATTAGCTTGTGAATCTACGAGATTTTCTACAAGAAATTTTGAGGTATGTGCCTTACCTCAAGGAGGAGAAGGCTAAGATTCAGAGATTCATTAGTGGAACACTGATTGCATTCAAATATAGGATTGAATTTGATGAGCCCAGATCATTGGACGAGGCCATTTGAAAGCTGAAGAATTGCTATGAATAGTCAAAGCGCAACATTGAAACTCAGCTAAGCTGGAGAGGTAATGTAAAGAACAAATGAAAATGGGATAAAAAGTAGGCAAAACCACAGGGTACAGATAACAAGGAGAATGTTGCACCACCTAAGAGGTTCAATGCATCAGATAGAGGACAGGGACATCGATCTGAGGAAAATAATAAGGACAGAGGTTGTAAGCCTATATAATGCTGGACTTGCAGCAAAGACCATCATAGGAGAGATTGTTGGTAGAATTTGGGCGGTAGACCTCAAATATATAGTGCACAGGAGGCACAAACTGTTGGAGATGCAGGCCAAAGTATTCCTTGTATCTACGCATCCGTGAACAACAGGGAGACAGAACATCAAGCATCTATCGTTGAGATGAACGGTAAGCTTTGTGATCAAGTTATTTATATTTTGATTGACCCTGGATCTCATTATAGTTATGTTAATCCTGACTTGGTGGATAGTGTGGTTTGAATAAGGAGTTGCATGCAAAGTCTTGGTTAGTGTAGTTGGCTACAGGTACAAAGAAGCAAGTTCATCATTGGGTAAGAGCTTGCGCATTTGACTTAAATGGTATGCCTACAACAACACATTTAAATGTATGACCATTGGGTTCATAAAATATGTTATTGGGCATGGATTAGTTGTATCTACATAGAACCAAGGATGACTTCTATGACAAATCTATTGAGTGTGCTGATGACAATGGATAACCACGAGTCTTACAAGGTAAGAAGAAAGACACATCAGTTAGGATGGTGACAACTATGCAAGAAAAGTGTAGTTGTAGGAAGGGGTGCAAGCTATTTGCAGTGCACATTTATAGTGATAAGGGTAAGGAGGCCAAGGATGTGAATGTGTTGAGTAGATATCCAATGTTGCAATAGTTTCAGGATGTATTTCCTGAGGACATTACAGAGTTGCCACCTCACATGAAGGTAGAATTTTCTATTGAGTTAGTGTGAGGGGCAGCTCCAACATCTAAAGCACCGTACAGGATCAGCACACCTGAGTTGGTTGAGTTAAAATTACAGTTGAAGGAAATGTTGGACAAAGCATACATTAGGCCAAGTGTATCACCTTGGGGCACACTAGTCTTATTTATGAGGAAGAAGGATGGTACTCTCATATTATGCATTGATTACATGCAGTTGAACAAAGTGACTATCAAGAAAATGTACCATTTTCTGAGGATTGATGACTTGTTCGACCAGCTAAAGGAAGAAGTAGTGTTCTCAAAGATTGACTTGAGATCTAGATACCATCAGGTATGCATCAAAGAGGAGGAAATTTACAATATTGCGTTCAGGACGAGGAATGGGCATTATGAGTTTTTTGTTGTTCCATTTGGCTTAACTAATGCTCTAGCTACATTTATTTGTTTGATGAATAGTACGTTGCGTCCATATTTGGATAAGTTGATTATTGTGTTTATTGATGATATACTAGTATATTCTAAAAATGAGGAAGAGCATGCCAAGCACTTAGCAGCAGTATTGAGGTTGTTGAGAGAGCATCAGCTGTATGCTAATCTAAGCAAGTGTAGTTTCTTTCAGATTGAGGAGGACTACTTGGGACATGTTATCTCCAAGGAAGGCATTGTAGTAGATCTAGAGAAGATAAGGGCCATCATGGAGTGGGTAGCTCCTAAGAGTGTGGATGAGGTGAGATATTTCATGGGTCTGGAAGGATATTATAAGAGGTTCATCAAGAACATCTCACAGATTTCTTATCCCATTACATCCTTGCAGAGGAAAGGTAAGAAGTTCAAATGTACTGAGGAGTGTGAGGCTAGCTTTAAGAAACTCAAGTAGTTATTGACACATGCACAAATACTACATATTACAGATCTAGACAAAGAGTTTGTGATATGCACAGATGCTTGCAAGAGAGGGCATCATGGAGTCCTTATGCGAGATGGACAGGTGGTATGTTATGAGTCTTGGAAACTAAACGAACATGAGCAGAACTACTCGACATGTGATTTTGAGTTAGCATCCATTATACATGCACTGAATATGTGGAGGCACTATCTTCTTGGCATATAGTTTGTGCTTATGAGTGATCAGATTGGGTTGAGGTATTCATTTGACCAACTAAATCTGAATGCGATACATGCCAGATGGTTGGCCACGATCAACGAGTTTGATTTCAAGATCAGGTACATCAAAGGTAAAGACAACATGTGTTAGAAAATTATATATTATAGAGCAATGCAACACATAAAATATTGTAGAAACATAAACACATAAAACACATAAAACAAGAGAGACACAGATATACGTGGGTCACCCAATTTGGGTTACATCTATGAAGAAAAAACTAGTCCTTCCTTTCTATATTATCTGGCAAAATGAAGAGATACAACCTACAACAGATCTGTTGTAATTTCCTCTTCACCCTCACACAATTTGCTCTCTCTTTCTCACTTAGAATACACATATACACATCTGCAATACAATTCCCTCATATATAGTGAGGGGTTTCCTTCTAAGGAAAAAAAACCCTAAATTAAACATAATTTCTACTGTCAGATCATCTGCCTAATGAACGGCTCAGATTGACTACAAAATTACAATATTTTACAAGGAAATTTTACATCTATTTTTAGCTTTAGGGGCTCTACCCTTGAACCCCCGATAGGGAGGGACTCATAAAAATCATTGTCGCCCCCCAAACCCCCTTGGCGGAAAAAGAATGGGTAGCGTTGCCATCCCATTACGAACTGGGGTCCAATGTGGTGATACCTTTGAATAAAGAAGATGATCAGGCTCCACACCCAACAATCTCCCACTTGGAGACTAATTATAGCAACTCCATCGTTGCTTCATTTGTTGGACAATGAATCCACTTTGGACCTGGCTATTTCTCATCTTCATCATCATACTTGAAGACCAATTGAAACTAAGCAGAATCTTAGTTTTCCCTGGTTACAACTTTTGTTAACATATCTGCGGAATTCTGGCTAGTGTGTATCTTTTCCAGCTTCAACTCTCCATCTTCCAACACTGACCGTATCAAATGGTACTTGAGCTGTATATGTTTAGTCTTAGAATGAAATGCTGAGTTATTTGCAAGATGAATGGAACTCTAGGTATCACTGTATAACCTGCCCAACTCTTGCTTCTTACCCAATTCATCCAGAAACCTTTGTAATGAAATCATTTCTTTACTAGCCTTTGTAGTAGCTGATAAGCCCCAGAAATGGGTAATTATATGAGCTCATTTTGCCTTCTAATTCAACTTAATCCACCATTCTCATTAGTTTATTGCATGTTTTTGAATATATTTATGCTAATAGAGTGAATTGGGTTAGTCATTTTGCCATGTAGTCTAATGTGTGCTTTATGCAAATTTTTTGGTCAATTTTGGACAAAATCAAGGGATTTATGAGAAAATGGTAGCAAATATTTGAGGGAAATAGGGAAGAGGATTTGTAGGGGGGTGTCTACTTCATTTATGACCCCTTTCCTCGAATCCTCCATCAGCAACTTGGAGCACAAAGGTCCACATTCCAAGGGGCAGTCGAGCAAGTAAAGAAGGACTGTTGTTTATCTCTAGTTCTGGGAAGCCGAGCTCCTTGATTTTAGGAGGACTATTGGAGGACTCCATTTGTATAAATAAGGGGGCTTAGAGCCTCAGTAGGTTAGCCAGTCATTAGTATAATTTTTGCACTTTTGTGCAGCACTTGTTCAACTCATTTTCGAGTTTCTTTTTTAGAATAGTTCATGTAATGTGACTATTATATTTTATAATGAAGATGAAAGATTTCCTGAGCCAGTACTGATCTCTTTTAGAGGGCTGAAGCTCTTGAGTTAGGGCCCAACCCAAGCTACCCAAGACCTCTTTCTTTATACTTATATGTTTTTTCTTCAGTTCATGAGTTAATTTTCGTTACATAGATTCATTTTACTTTGTTTAGATTAGGTTGCTTTTGATGGTTTGCATAGTGGTTTTTGTTTCAGTTGCTCAAGTAGGTTAATGTAGTGACAGACTAAGATTCAAAAAGGCCAACAGCAGGCCCTGATCTCCTTCTCCCTTTCTGGGACTATGATTCGATGTCAAGGCACTATTGCTGCCACCAAAAACACAGTTTTGCTCTCCCATGCAATTTCTAGTGTGATGACTTGATTTGGAAAGATTAATGTATTGCTTTAGATTTAGTTGCCTAGATAATTTCTTGTTCTTTTACAATAGATCTCTCTGCATGCTTTTCTGTTCCAAGGTTACTATTAAGCATTTTCTGTTTGTAGGTCAGAAATTAGGTCAAGCTAGAGAAATTTATGTTTTCATGGTATAATTAGTCCTCTCTTTGATCAGTTTTTGTAAGTAGATGTGCAGATCTCTTACAGGACACCTCAGCTCACCACACATCCATAAGGAAGCCAACACTAGCTCACTTCTCATAGATTTCCCAAGTCATTCACAACATTTCGCTAATCTACCCTAATTTCTGCGTTTTCTCCATAAGCTTCCCTTTTGCCATTTGAACAAATCCAACCATCATGTTCTCTCTCGATCTTCCTTGACAAGCTCCAGACACCTCAACACCTTCATCTAGCCTTCAGTTACCCTTTTCCATCATTTTTCCACCTTCAAAACTTCCAAAACTAGCTCTCGGCCTCCTCCTGTAGATGCTCCTGTAGATCCCCTGCAGCCTCCTATAGAATTCCTTGTAAGTGGTTTTTCGAAATCCAATTACAATGGAAGTCTTCAGAAGGATACTAGGGGCTTTTAGAACCTCTCCACACCTTCCTCCACCTCTGCAAAAACTAAGTCCATCTTCCTTCACCACCAAACCTCTGCACAGTCACAACCAGATAAATTACAAGCATAATAATTTCACATAAAAACACTCAAAAGCAAAAAAAGATGTTTTCTTCTCATTTATTTTCAGAAGTAGCTTGAATAAATGTAATTTACCTTTTTCAGTAGTCAATGGCACTCATTGCATCAGTTTCTATCTCTTTTTCTGCAAAAGTAGGGTTAGTTGGATAAATTAGGGTTTTCTAGGGTTTGCCTTACATTCCAATCTTCTTTCTCTTTCTGCAAGTAGAATATTCCTCGTAGAGTTAGCTTTCTTTCATCACAGTTAAAAGCTTCTTTTGAGAATTCATAGAAGTTGGTTTAAGCTCCTAGTGATCTTGCACCAGCTGACCAAGTGACAATCTGCAGTAAGAGCTAGTACTTGTGCATACATCATTGTCGCTTCCAAGTTTGTTACTAACTACCGGGTTGATAAAAATAAAGTAGGAAGCCCCAGGAGTTGCAGCATTATTGCTGCAATACTGGTGCTCACCACTTTTTACCGCCGTTGCCAAGGAAGCATCATAGTATTTTGTGATTACTGTTTTTCTTCTATTTTCTACTGCAACATTCTACTAAGTAGTTTATTTCAGCAAAAGTAGAGTAGTTATTCTTTCAATTTCTGCATTTCCTTGCTTTCATTTCAATTCTGCAATTTCCATTTTAGCAAAAGTAGATTAGTTCTTTCAATTCTACAATTTCCATTTCAGCAAACATAGATTAGTCATTTCCTCACTTTCATTTCAATTCTGTAATTTCCATTTCAGCAAAAGTATATTAGTTCTTTCAATTATGCAATTTCCATTTCAGCAAACGTAGATTAGTCATTTCCTCGCTTTCATTTCAATTTTGCAATTTACATTCCAACAAAGTAGATTAGTCATTTCCTTGCTTTCATTTCAATTCTGCAATTTCATTTCAGTTAGTTGCAATTTGTTTGTTCAATCAATTTCAGTTTTGCAGGTATAAGCAGAAAAAAAATAAATAAATAAATAAATAAATAAAAATAAAAAAAAATCACCCAAAAAGAGATTTCCTTTCATGCCTCGTAGGAATAGAGATAATTCAGAAAAATTCCTACCCAACACCCCCACCACATCACAAAGTCACCCTTCTCTCTTCTTCAGTGGTAGTGATCCAGAAGAACCTATAGGTGAACCACCAGAGATATATGAAGATCCTATAGCAAAAGAAGAGGAAGAAACCATCCCTCCTGAGACCATGGCTGAAAATAGAAACATTAGAGGGAATGGGGAAAGAGTAGAGGGTACTTTTCCCATCTGAGAGACCAATGGGGACACTAAAATGAAGAACATAATTCCTTCAGTCTTACCTCACTTCCGTGGGTTGACTACTAAAGATCCTGATACCTTTTTTTTTGAATTTGTTGTTATCCGTCGAACATATGACTATGCAGAAGATGAGCAGAAGTTGAAACTGTTTCCTTCTACCCTTAAGGATGCAACATTGCATTGATTCATGGGGTTACCTGGGAACAACATCACAATATGGGCTCAGATGCAGCAAGCCTTTAATAAAAAATACCGAGACTACTGTAGGTCAAAGGATACCAAGGAGGAAATCTTCCGAATGACCATGGGAAGCGATGAATCCTTGGAAGACTATAAAGAAAGGTTTCAGCTCAGTTATAAAAGGGCCAGGTGCACACTTGACCCCGAATCTCTGAATTTGGTCTTGCTCAAAGGAGTCTCGGAAGACCTTATAGATACCCTCCATTTGCTGGCTGGGGGGGGACATCTACCGACTACCTTATGAAGACATAAATATTGTATTTAGAAACCATTCTAGGGTAGCCAGAAAGAGAGGTAGGGGAAGTCAACCCCTAGCCATTACATCCTCATCCAGTTCATCTCTTAGAGGTGAATTTGGAAACCTGTTGGAATATTTCAAGAGCGAGATGATGCAAACTCTTGCCATGCAAATGGATACCTTGCATATCAAAAGGAAACAAGAAGAAGCAAAAAGGGCCTTCGCCATTTTTTTGCCTAGGTGCACCAAGAGGCATCCTGGGAACGGATGTCCATTGAACTCTATAAAAGTGTGTTTAGTTTGTGAAGAAGTCCATTCTACAAATTAGTGC
The DNA here is from genome assembly GCA_000404065.3 of Pinus taeda. Taxonomy (NCBI): domain Eukaryota; kingdom Viridiplantae; phylum Streptophyta; class Pinopsida; order Pinales; family Pinaceae; genus Pinus; species Pinus taeda. Next base: position 91,464 of record APFE031501722.1, on the reverse strand, counting down.
CCTTCCTTGCCCAGACTTAAAGCTGCATACCAGGGGGCCAAAGGAGCCACTGAACCACTCTATTTCATGAACCAGAGGAGGCCACATGGGCCCAGACCTTACCAGTAGGGAATGCAAGGGATATCCTAGACATATTACAACCCCATTCAAGCCACTTCCATGCCTTCTTGAGGTCCCCTTTCTCATCCTTCCTAGTCCACACCCCCTCCTTGGTCATATCCATCTCAATACCATGCTTAACACGATGCTCATTCATTTCACTCTTATGCTCAGCCACAACCTCAGTGGAATGCACCTCATTAGGGGTGGAGGCCCCAGTACAACTCTCCTCCCACTCTTTTGCCTCCCCCACTTGCTCAACCACAACCATTGCCTCCGGCTCCACCAAGGCAACCCCAAATACCTGCTCAACCAAACCCAAACCTGAATAACAGACCAGATCAGCAGGTATATAGTGGGGAACCATCATGCCCGGCCTATGCTGTGGAGATTCAAGAGATTAACCTGCGATCTAGGAAGGTTCTCACAAATAACCAACCTCCCCCTAAAGAGGATGAGGAATAAAAAGAGGAAAGTGAACCAAAAGCCACTCCACCCTTTCCTAAGAGATTATCTGGAACAACACAACCTACCCCAGAAGAAACTGAACTTCTGGGAGAATTGAAACAATTATGTGTAAAGATACCACTTCTCCAAGCCATAAAGGATGTGCCTAGATACAACAAGATGATCAAGGAGAAGTGCTTCAGCCACCTAGGTAGGCGCAGGAGAGATCCTCCAACTATCAATGTCATAGGACAATTGTCCGACCTAATGTTGGGGCAGGTAATCTGTCCGAAATATCTAGACCCTAGAAGCGCTATAGTCGATGTCCACATCAATGGCACCATAATCCCCCATACCCTGATTGAGCTAGGGGCTGCCATTAATGTGATGACCAAAGACACTATGCTCAAGCTCAACCTTCAGGACTCCCTGAGAAAGACCACAATAGTACTATAGTTAACGTACTGCTCCATCGTGACCCCTGAAGGGATTGTGGAGGATGTAATGGTCTCCATCGATTCTTGGGAGTACCCTACTAATTTCTTGGTTCTCCAACCAAAGGCAAATCTCACTGGGTATCCTCTTATCTTGGGAAGACCTTGGTTGACTACTGCAGATGCCTACATCAGTTGTCAAGCTAGGAACATGACAATCAAGAATGGGCATATGTCCAAGCAGCTAATCCTATATCCTCCTGCCCAACCTTTGTTAGAACATGATTTACCTCTTTGGTTGGAGGAGGAAGATGAGGATGAAGTCTATTCCACACCACTTTGTGCAGTGGAAGCTACCATGGGGTGGGGCCACAAACCAAGGATGATGTTATTGAAAACTTGATTCAAAATCCACCCCCAATGTGTTGCCATTAGAAGAGCTGGTGGAAGAAACCCAAGCCAATCCTTTAGTTGATCTCTGTGTGGCTGACCCGATCTCTCTCCGAGTTAAGAATATGGAATTCAGCCCAGAGAGAACCTTGAAAATCAACTCATCCCTATCCACCTCTAAGGAGAAAGAACTGTGTAGCTTATTAAGAAACCACTTGGATGCTTTTGCTTGGAGCTATAAGGAGATGAAGGGAGTGAAACCTTCAGTCTTACTCATCACATTTACATTAAGGAAGATTGCAAACCAGTCAGGCAGCCTCAAAGGTGGATGAATCCATCCCTTAAGGACATTGTCAAAGAAGAACTACAAAAGTTACTGGATGCAGGATTCATTTACCCTATCTTTGACAACGAATGGGTCTCTCCTTTGGTGCTAGTGCTAAAGAAAAATGGGAAGTGGAAAATCTATGTCGATTATCGGGAACTAAACAAGGCCACCAAGAAGGACCATTTTCCTTTGCCTTTCATAGATCAAGTGTTAGATGGTCTGGCAGGGAAGAAGTTTTTCTCCTTCCTAGATGGGTTTAGCGGGTACAACCAGATCCAAATCAGCCCGGAAGACCAAGATAAGACCACTTTCACTTGTCCTTGGGGTACCTTTTCATATCGGTTCCTTCCTTTCGGATTGTGCAATGCTCCCGCCACTTTCCAGAGAGAAGTATTGAGTATATCTGCTGAATTGGTTGATGATGCGGTGGAAATCTATATGGATGACTTTACCTCTTATGGTTCTAACTTCCAGGAAGCTTTGTCTAACCTGAGAAAAGTCTTGGACAAGTGCATTGAAATGAACCTGTTCCTCAGTCTTGAAAAATGTGAATTCTTGATGACTGAAGGGACCATGCTAGGTCATGCAATCTCTCAACAAGGATTACAGGTGGACCCCAACAAAATTGCCATCATCCAAAGGGTCCCACCTTCTCAAAAGGTAAGAGATGTTCGAAGTTTCCTAGGCTTAGCAAGTATTATAGAAGATTCATTAAGGATTTCAGTAAGCTAGCCTCTCCATTGTTTGGTATTTTGGGAAAGATGTTGAGTTCATATGGACTGACAATTGTTAAGAAGCTTTAGATGCCTTGAAAAGTAAACTGGTGACTGCCCCAATTTTGAGAGGTCCAAACTGGGCCCTACCTTTCCACATTCATACAGATGCCTCGAACAAAGAGATAGGAGCAGCCTTAGGACAAGTTGATGAGAAGTTGCCTTATGCCATATATTTTGTAAGTAAAAACTTGTCGAAGGTAGAATTAAACTACACTATAACCGAAAAGGAGCTCCTAGCTGTAGTCCATTCCCTAAATAAGTTCAGACACTACATCATCAGCTATCAAACATTTGTATGCACTGATCATGCTGCAGTTAGGTATTTAATGAACAAACCATATGTAAATTCTTGCATTATTAGATGGTTGCTTTTATTGCAGCAATTTGATTTAACCATTGTTGATAAGTCGGGTAAGGAAATTGTTGTTGCTGATTTTTTGTCCATAATAGATCTGCCTGCAGGTGAGGAAGGAATGGTGGATGGTCAAATGACAGATGAACACCTATTTTCTATCTCAGTACTCTCTCCATGGTTTGCTAATATAGCAAATTACATGGTTTCCGCATAGTTCCCACCACACCTGTCCTCAAAAGAGAAGAGCAAGATCGTGAGGAAAAGTGCCCCATTCACCTGGATTGGGGGCAATCTCTTCAAACTTGGCCCAGATCAGGTTTTGAGGAGATGCGTCAGGGAAGAGGAAGCTTTTGACATTCTCCTAACCTATCATGATGGGCCTTGTGGGGGCCATTTTGCAGCAAAGAGGACTACCTTCAAAATCGTGCAAGCAGGTTACTGTTGGCCCACTCTTCATCAAGATGTAACGAGATATATCAGCTAATGTGACCAGTGTCAAAGGATGGGGAAACCCACTCCAAGGGATGAGATGCCCCTGCAACCTCAAGTGACTTTCCAACCATTTGAGAAGTGGGGCATGGACTTTGTGGGTCTTGTCAACCCTCCTTCAAAGCAGAAATATTACATCATCATGTGCACTAATTATCTGACAAAATGGGTAGAAACAAAGGCGATCAAGGCAGCAACAGAAGAAAATATAGTTGAGTTTTTGAAAGAGAATATATTGTACAAGTTTGGATATCCAAGAGAATTAGTCACAGATCAAGGGAGTTAGTTTACCTCCAATCTAATTGAAGACCTGCTCACACATCACAAAATTAAGCACAGAACTTCCACCCCTTACCATCCGCAAGAAAATGGACGGGTGGAAGTCACTAACAGAGCTTTGGAAGGGATTTTGACCAAGGTAGTGAGCAGCAGCAGAAAAGATTGGGCATATCGATTGGTTGAGGCCACCTAGGCCTATAACACCACCTAGAAGACCACCACAGGGTTCACACCCTATGAGCTGGTCTATGGGAAGAGGGCTTTGCTATCAATAGAATTTTAATATAACACACTAAGGATGGTAGCTCAGCTGGACCTAGATCTCAGCCATGCACAAAAGGAAAGGTTACTCCAGCTAAATGGATTGGATGAACAAAGATTGCAGGCCCTTCTCCACTCAGAGGTAGTCCAACTTCAAAGGAAAACATGGCATGACAAACACCTCAAAGAGAAACAATTCCAGGAAGGAGATTGGGTGCTATTGTATGATTCAAGGTATAAATATTTCAAGGGAAAACTTAGGACAAGATGGTTGGGACTGTACACAGTAGAAAGGTGCAATGACAATGGTTCAGTTTTGAGCAGGACCATCGATGAAGAAGCCATCCCTATGCTTGTCAATGGGCATAGGTTGAAAATCTACAGGAAGTCCCTCTCCAAGCAAGACTTCATTGAGAATTTGAGTAAAACAATGTTGGTAGTGGAGCAAGTCTCTGCCTCCACTCCACCCACACCCTAAAAAAAAAAAAGAGGAGAATAAAAGATCCCTAGGTGAAAACCTCTCCTTGGAGGTGCTCAGTCCAGGTAGTGAGGGTGAAAACCTCCTGGAGGCGCCCCAACTCTCTCTTAAAAAAAAAAGAGAGAGAAAAAAAAGAAAAACAGGAATAGAAAAATTAACTTCTTTTGAATGCATTGCAAATTGCGGGAGGGCCACAGAATAAAAAGGGACATGGCCAAGCCAAATACACCTCTAATAGATAATTTCTCCATTGCTATTGTCTTTTCCCAGTCCCTAGGCTCACTTGTTCTGGAAAACTATGCATCCTACAGGAGGCTCTGTGCATTCTACAGGAGGCTCCTGTAGAAATCATAGAGAGTTCAAAATCAAGTCAAAAAAGGATCAAAGGGCTAAAAGCTTGTCCAGAAGACCTGTGGATCTCCCTACCACCATTCATCCCCCTAACTCTCCATTCCATACCTGCACCACTGTATTTCCACTCACTTTTTCCTTCCCTGCACAGAAAACACAGAAATCTTATTTCTTCTGTTTTTCAAAAAAAAAAAAATGAAGAATAAACAAGAAGCATCTTTAACTTCACTCTTACCTAGTGTATACCAGCTGCTTTTCCTCGACTAAAAGAACCTTCCTTAGCTACCTCTCCAACCCCTGCTCAATCCTCAGCTAAAAGTTTTAGAGGGAGAAGTAGTTATAGGAAATCTTGCAGGATTCTTGTAGCAGCTGATCCCCTTAAAAATTTGAGCTCCAGAGGCAAGGTCAGTGCAGCCACAGGTGTATAAAACGTGCAAGGAGCCCGGTCCTGATTGAAGATCACCAGTACGAGGTAGCTGAGCCACCAATTCAAAAGCCACGGGTGGCAGCAACTGAAGTCCATGGATAGAATGCCAAAGTCTGAGCATGCAACATCACGGTAGCACGTAATTCTCGACTAACAGGTAAGTGACTAAACCCGTTCCTCTATTACATGAGTATAAATTAAAAACTACATGGACAAGTGAGATGGTTGCGATTAAACGAGATCGGTGGCCAGCTAACTGGCCACCCTCGTTTAGTTCAAACAACGCTCAGCGGGTGCACTCAGCACGTGTGTCCACTCAACTCGTAAGAATCTCAAAGCAGGTAGTGGCGGCGTCCAAATGCGAATGATGGAAATGATTGTGGGTAGGTGGCATGAAGTTCCATAATGGCACTGAAGTAGGGACCAATGGTCCAGATGAGGATAACGTACCCTTCCTGCCACCTCATCTCCTCACTGTAACTCTCTCCCATAAGCTTAAGTACGCTACAGTTGACCGCCTTCATCACCTTTGTTTTCAATTGTATCATCGTGTTCTCGAATTCAACGAGCTACCTACCACCTTCAGAGCTTCGAAACAGTCGCTCTCCGTCAGTTTCAGAACCCTTCCTCTTATCAGGCTCTATAGGAGCATTATTGGACTCTACAGGAGTGGAAACATAGTCCTACATGAGCCTCTCTATAGGAGGGCCAGTGAGTAGCATCGCAGAGGAAAATTTGGGATTTTATAGAAAATTCGAGCTTGAAGAGGTAGGCTTTGTATTGACCCTCTCTGCATTTCCATCTCTATAAAGGGTGGTGTGATTTCAAGCGAGGTATTGAGTTGAAAAAGGGAAGGAAAGTGAGAACAAAATCTATCTGTGTTTTCAAAAAAAAAAAATACAGTTTCTCCATTTGCTCTTTGCACTAACATACTGTCTCTTTCTCCTCTGTGGCATTCTCCTATGTAAAGAGATGATGCAACACTAGAAAGTTGAGCCTATAAAAAAAAAGGTGAACTTGCATTGGGTAGTCTACTTATTTTGTGAAAGGGAAAAAACATTGTCCTGTATGCTCTTTGTTTTTTAAGACATTGTTTCCCTCAAATAGACTGAGAAGTAATGTAAGTTTAAGAACAGAGTTTGGAAGGAAGGAAAGTTGCAATTTGTTTTTGTTAAAAAGGAAGAACACGAAAACTCCCTCTCTGGTTCCAGAAAGAAAACCTCAGTTGTTCCTTTGTTTTTGGGTTTGAAACTTGCTACCTTCTTCCTCACCCGAGATATTCCAACAGTCTCTGAACATCATGATAGGGTGTTTTATGAGGAAGGAGCCTCTGAATTCAACTAAGCTGCATGAACATCCAGAAGTGGTAGCCTCTTCACTAGAGCAAATTGGATGCCTTTCCTTGAAAAGTTGCATGGGTATAATGATGAAGTCACAGAGGAATTTTTATTGTCTTTAAAACCTCACTCAAAAACCCATGCCGCTATCAGTTTCAGGAGTCTAACTATAGAAATCACCCCAGAGTTCATCAGCAGGATTACAAGTCGCCCACTTGGACTACCTTGGAGCAAGGAAGAAAAACCACTGGGTAAAGTTGCCAAGAAGACCTTTTTCCAGCCTAATGAACATCCTGTGGAAGATAAGAATGGCATCAGGAGAACAAGTATATCTTACCCGTGGAATTAGGTTAGTTATTAGATCATGAAATACATCTCCTGTGAAGGAAAATATAGCATAGTTTACGGGTACCATTTCAGACTGTTACATGAACTAAGATATGGCATGGACCTTCCTGCATCCAAAAAACTCAGTATTCCATATTTTCTCCTCCAATCCTTGATGGAGTCTAGCACCAAATTGAGGGCAGGGGTTCCAAACCAATTGGCTCACCATGGGCTAATTAAATTGTTGGTGGAGGACGCCCTCTACACTTTCACAATCCCCATATCTTGGGAGATTTTTAGAAACATGACTAAAGAGGATGATATAAAAACTCTCACCGATGATCTTAGTCCATCTGAAAGTGAAGAGGAGGAACAAAAATGGGAAGCTGAGAAGGAAATCCATGAAGAAGAAAAGAACACTCAATTGGAAGAAGAGGAACCCCACACAGAAGAAGAAGAAAACTAGATAGGAGAGGAGAAACATGACACCACCAAGAATGAGCCTAAAGCAGAGAAGAAGAAAGAATCAAAAGCAAAAAAGGGTAAAACCGCAGTAGAGAAAAATAAAAGGCCAAGAACTGAGAGGAAGAAGCCTAAGACAGTTCAGAAAAAGGTTGCCATAGGAAAAACAGAAGCTAAGCAAGTAGAGGAGCAAACAAAATCAGAGATAGTAGAAGCAAAACTAGCAGAAACAGGAAAAACAATAGATGAAGAAGAAGAAGCAAAGCAAGAAGAAGTGTCTCTTGAGACACTAGCAAGAGAGGTAGCAGTTGTTCTTGCTTCACTTAGTACTTCAGCCAAGCCCAAAGGAAAAAGGAAGAGACAACCATCTATGTACTTAAGGGCTCGAAAGAGCACCAGAATAAAGATGGGGAAGCCTCAGCCGCCTTCAAAGGAGCCCATCATCATTGAAGATTTCCCTACTACAACAAAGGAGGAATCTCCATCCAAAACCCCTGTCACTTATGAAAGAGGAAGTCGTAAGACCTCTACTTGGAAAGAAAGGATCAGACTAATGGACTCTAAAATAGTCCTACAGGAGGCGCAGACTGCTCTACAGGAGACATTGACAAAGCTCCAAGAGACTGAAAAACTTTAAAAGAAGGCAGAAGAACAGATCAAGGGGGAAGACAAGGAAAAAGAGATACCAGAGCCTGGACCTCAACCTAACTTAGGCTCTTACTACAACCTTCTGGAAGGGGGGAGATCATCCCACAAAAAATTGCAGTCCCTCTTTTCTTTGAGCTGGACAAGGAAAGAGTAAGGAACATTACATGGATGCAGATTGCAAAATCAAGAGGGGTGGAAGACATTGCGCACATGGAAAACAAATTGAGCGAAATGGGCAAAGAATTGAGCATGGTCGGGCATACAGAAAGCATCAGAAGAGCTCAATTGGAGGCATAAAATGAAATGTTAAAGAAGCAGCTGCAAGGAAGGGAACCCCAGGCAGACAGTGAAACATTAATAAGACAACAGTAGGAAAGGGAACCCTAGGCAGAAAATGAGGTGTTGATCTTAAGAAGGCAGCTACAGGAAAGGGAAGCCCAATTAGCCTGCATGCCCAGCTGGGCTATGGAGGGATTACAGTGCAGGCAACCAGCCAAATCATATGCAGTGTACCTCAAGGATCAGTGGCTCCAATTTCAGATCAAGACACTGGCCCAGAGGGGAACAATACCCTTTCAGGATTATGGCCAATTCATAAATCTATGTGATCATAGTTCAGCTGAGGACAAAGTGAAGTTCGAAAAGTTTTACTTGCACAACATGGCACTTACTGATATGAACCTATGGGATCCCAATGTTGTGTTAAGAGACTTGCAGCTGATGGCCATGGCATCTTGGATGAGCCATGAAGAGAATAGGGTAGCATAAATCCAGAAAATGATGGAAAAAGAGCTGAATGAGCCCCTGATGGTTAGAGCAGAACCAACAGACCCCATGGCTCTCATCTATGCCCACCAACACCTTGCCGCTAATCCTCAAAGTGTCCCCGACTATGTTGATAAGCAGGCCGAGGCTATTGCACATTTCGAGGACATAGAGAGATTGTTTGGAGATGACTGCATTCATGCCTGCAAGAGAAGGTGGAACACATTGCCACACAGCCTACGGATCATGGAGTATCACTCCCCAAACAAGATGAGGGAAGCCATGAGGAGAGTGCCACTGTATAAGCACTCTATGCAAAGTTTGAAGGCCAATTAGATTGGCCTCAAAATCAATCCTCCATTGCTGCTAGGACTGTTGGAAGGAGTAAAAGAGGAGGAAGAATAGAAACAGTGGGAAGAGTTGGATAGAAAGGCAGGATTCCATGATAAAGAGGAAGATATCACATTAGAAGCATGGGATGTCAGGGAATCTATCAGAGCCATCAAGGAGGAAGAGTTAGACTAGTTGCTCAGAGGATGAGCAACCCATTCAGTGGGGGTGATGATGAGCCCTAGAAGTGGGTAGTTATATGGGCTCATTTTTCCTCTTAATTTGACTTAATCCACCATTCTCATTAATTTATTGCATGTTTTTTAATATATTTATGCTAATAGAGTGAATTGGGTTAGTCATTTTGTCATGTAGTCTAATGTGTGCTTTATGCAGATTTTTTGGTCAATTTTGGACAAAGTCAAGGGATTTATGAGCAAATGGCAGCAAATACTCCAGGGAAACAGGGAAGAGGATTTGTAGGGGGGTGTCTCCTTCATTTATGACCCCTTTCCTCGAATCCTCCATCAGCAACTCGGAGCACAAAGGTCCACATTCCAAGGGGTAGTCGAGCAAGTAAAGAAGGACTGTTGTTTATCTCCAGTTCTGGGAAGCCCAGCTCCTTGATTTTAGGAGGACTATTGGAGGACTCCATTTGTATAAATAAGGGGACTTATAGCCTCAGTAGGTTAGCTAGTCATTAGTATAATTTTCACACTTTTTTGCAACACTTTTTCAGCTCATTTTTGAGTTTCTTTTTTAGAACAGTTCATGTAATGTGACTATTATTTTTGATAATGAAGATGAAATATTTCCTGAGCCAGTAATGATCTCTTTCAAAGGGTTGAAGCTCTTGGGTTAGGGCCCATCCCAAGTTTCCCAACACCTCTTACTTTGTACTTACATGTTTTTGCTTCAGTTCATGAGTTAATTTCTGTTACATAGATTCATTTTACTTTGTTTAGATTAGGTTGCTTTTGATGGTTTGCATAGTGGTTTTTGTTTCAGTTGCTCAAGTAGGTTAATGCAGTGATAGAATAAGATTCAGAAAGGCCAACAACAGGCCCTGGTCTCCTTCTCCCTTTATGGGACTATGATTCGAGGTCAAGGCACTACTGCTGCCACCAAAAACACAATTTTTCTCTCCCATGCAATTTCTAGTGTGATGACTTGATTTGGAATGATTAATGTATTGCTTTAGATTCAGTTGTCTAGATCATTTATTGTTCTTTTACAATAGATCTCTTTGCATTCTTTTCTGTTCCAACGTTACTGTTCATCATTTTCTATTTGTAGGTCAGAAATTAGGTCAAGCTAGAGAAATTTATGTTTTCATGGTATAGTTAGTCCTCTCTTTGATCAGTTTTTGTAAGTAGATGTGCAGATCTCTTGCAAGTCACCTTAGCTCATCATACATCCATAAGGAAGCGAGCACCATCTCACTTCTTACAGATTTCCCAAGTCAGTCGCAACATTTCGCCATTCTGCCCTAATTTTTGCATTTTCTCCATAAGCTTCCCTGTTGCCATTTGAACAAATCCAACCATCATGTTCTCTCTTGATCTTCCTTGACAAGTTCCAGACACCTCAAAACCTTCATCTAGCCTTAAATTACCCTTTTCCATCATTTTTCCACCTTTAAAACTTCCAAAAATAACTCTCGGCCTCCTCCTATAGATCCTCCTGTAGATCCCCTGCAGCCTCCTATAGAATTCCCTGTAAGTGGTTTTTCGAAATCCGATTGCAATGGAAGTCTTCAAAAGGGTACTAGGGGCTTCTTAGGACCTCTCCACACCTTCCTCCACCTCTGCACAAACCAAGTCCATCTTCCTTCGCCACCAAACCTTTTCAAAATCACAACCAGATAAATTACAAGCATAATAATTTCACATAAAAACACTCAAAAACACAAAAATATGTTTTCTTCTCATTTCTTTTTAGAAGTAGCTTGAATAAATGTATTTTAGCTTTTTCAGTAGTTAATGGCACTCATCGCATCAGTTTCTATCTCTTTTTCTGCAAAAGTAGGGTTAGTCGGATAAATTAGGGTTTGCTAGGGTTTTCCTTACATTCCAGTCTTCTTTATCTTTCTGCAAGTAGAATAGTCGTCGTAGAGTTAGATTTCTTTCATCACAGTTAAAATCTTCTTCTGAAGTTGGCTTAAGCTCCTAGTGATCTTGTGCCAGCTGACCAAGTGACAGCCTGTAGTAAGAGCTAGTACTTGTGCATACAACACCATCGCTTCCATGTTTGTTACGAACTACCGGGTTGATAAAAGTAAAGTAGGAAGCCCCGGGAGTTGCGGCATTATTGCTACAATACTGGTGCTCACCAGTAGCAACATAATCTTCTTTCATCGTTGAAAGTGCAACAACACTTTGCAATTTTGAAACCCAACTAATAGTTGTTCTACCTACAGTAAACACATACCCTGTGGTGCTCCTCTTATTATCTCTATCACCTGCCTTATCTGCATCAACATATCCCTGTAGAGCAATGTTTGAAACACCAAAGTGTAATGCTTGATAGGTGGTATCTCTCAAATACCTGAGAATCCACTTTACTACCATCCAATGTTCTTTTTCTGGATTGTTCATGTACCTTCTTACAAATCCCACTGTATGTGCAATATTAGGCGTTGTGCAGACCATTGCATACATTAAGCTTCCAACTGCTGATGCATATGGAACTTTCAACATATCATCCATCTCTTCCTGAGTCTTGGGATACATCTCCTTACTTAGTTTGAAATGGATAGCCAAAGGCACAGTAACTGATTTTTATTCTTCATATTAAATCTTTCCAACACCTTTTGTATGTACTCACTCTAAGACAATGTTAATTTGTGATTTTTCCTGTATCTAGTTATTCTCGTACCAAGGATTTGTTTTGTAGCACCCAAATCCTTCATTGCAAATCAATTTGCCAGTTTTCCTTTGAGAAAATTTATTTCCTGCATGTTAGACCCCGCAACAAGCATGTCATCTAAATACAATAACAATACAATATAACTTCCATCATTTTTCCTTTTGAGATAAACATAATGGTTAGAGTGACATCTAGTATAACCTTGTTCATACATAAATCTGTCAAATTTTAGATACCACTTCCTTGGAGCTTGTTGGGCATGGAATCCCCCCACAGCATGTTTTGGGGCTTAAAGCCCAAGTTTTGAGTTGTTATTGTTGTAAAGACTTCGCTAATTGTGGGCACGAAGCGCAAATTGTATGTTAGAGTCATAGGGCTATTCGCGCTAAGTTTTGAATGTAGTGTCAGCATACCCATGGCTCGTGGACCATGGGATTGTATAAATAGAGTGAGGCTCTAAGTTGTAAATAAGGGGAAGGAAGTAATACGATGGATGGATAGAATAAGATAGTGAGCATAGAGCAAGAGTCTAAGAATCTTGGGTCATAGTAGTAGGAAGAGGCTCTGCAACTGAGTGCGCAGGGTGGAATAGAGTTTGTAAAAAAAGGAAGAAAATAATAAAGAGAAGTTTATCTAAATTCTTTGTATCTGTTCTTGTGTCATTATATGTTTGATCTCATTTGCAATTATACTGTTTATTTACTGCGCGCAATTGTATGAATTATGATGATTGTTAAGTATTACTGAAAGCGAACACATAAGCAAAGTTAATCAACTAATACCAGGCTAGTAGTAAGGACTTGGGTAATAACATTGTTCGGCCCTTGAGTAGGGCTGCACGAAGGTAGCATCTCAGGCTGTGAGGTACGGGTAAGAGTGCGTAGAGTCAAACCGCGAACCACTTGAAACCATCAGGCATCTCCAAGGTGCGGAAACCTGGTTCTAGAACCCTCCCATACTACTTTGGGTGAGATCTCAGTCCACGCTCTATGGATTATTGCCTAAAGGGCTAGTAGCACTGGGATTTTTTTGGTTAAATCACCTCCGAACTTGGGTCAGTCTCCAACAAGCCAAACAAATTTCGATACTACTAGCCCTTTCGGCAACAGTCCGTGGAGCGTGGATTGGGGTCTCACTCGAAGTAGTATGGGAGGGTGCTAGAACTAGGTTTAGGCACCCTGGAGATGTCTGATGGTTTCAAGTGGTCCGTGGTTCGACTCCACATGCACTTACCTGTACCTCGTAGCCTAAGATGCTGCCTTCGCGCAGCCCTACTCGGGGGCCAAACAATGTTATTACCAAAGTCCTTACTAGTAGCCCGATATTAGTTGATTAACTTCGCTTATATGTTCGCTTTCAGTTATACTTAACAATCATCATAATTCATACAAGTGTGTGCATTAAATAAACAGTGTAATTGGAAATGAGATCAAACATATAATGACACAAGAACAGATACACGGAATTCAGATAAAACTTCTCTTTATTATTTTCTTCCTTTTTTTACAGACTTTATTCCGCCCTGCGTACTCAACTGTAGGGCTCCGCGGACTCAGTTGTGGACTCTACTAGGTCTCTACACACTCAGCTGCAGAGCCTCTTCCTACTACTACAACCCAAGATTCTTAGACTATTGCTCTATGCTCGCTATCTTATTCTATTCGTCCATTGATTACTTCATTCCTTTCTTTACAAATTAGAGCCTCGCTTTATTTATACAATCCCATGGTTGGTGGACCATGGGTAGGCTGACACTACATTCAAAACTTAGGGTAGACAACCCTATGACTCTAACATACAATTCGCGCTTCGAGCCTGCAATTCACAGAGTCTTTACAACAATAAAAACTCAAAACTTGGGCTTTGAGCCCCAAAACATGATGTGGGGGGATTCCATGCCTAACAAGCCCTCAACACAAACATCGTGACTCGGCCTCGAGTTCATCTGGGTTGAATTCCTCTACGAGGAATTTTTGTTAAACTGTCGTGAAGCCCAGGAGCAGGGTAAGGCCTTCCACTATGCGTGGTTGCTCTTATCCATATTGCTGGTAGCAGGAGAACTGCCAGAGGATAGTCAGTTTCCCAACATTGACTGAGACTTACCAGAGGCTGCCAAATATGCTTCGCTCTGGGCCACCAAGGACGTGAAACTTATTCGCGATACAAAAATTTTCTGGCTGCTCATGGAGGCAAGCATCCAAATGTGGATCAACAGGAGGCCACGCGTGTCACCTACGGTGCACAATAGTCTGCAAAGTTTTTTAGACTTCAAGGTGAATATGCACAACATTTATATCAGGGTGTGAAAGGACTCGATGAAGCAATGGACAAAGCTACCATTTCTAGCCACTGATGATGCAATCTTCACTGTATTGGAGACATGGCCTCCTGAATGGCACGCTCCAGATCTGGTAGAACTCGAGAAGGCGACGACACAGAAGAATAAGGACGATGTTAAGCTACGTGTCACCCAATTAGCAAAGATAAGGTGAAATGAAAAAGCAGCAACTGAGGTAAGGGTAGTGCGTGAAGCGGCACTGAACACCATGGAGTAGAAGAAGACTGCAGAAGCAGCAGCAACGCAGAAAACAGAGGCAACAATGGTACAGGAAGAGGAGGGTCAAGCAATGTCCTCAGGGCAGGAGGTAGAGGACACAGAAATAACAAAAGGGAGCACAAACCCAGGAGCCACGTTGACACAGCTAAAACGGTCTCACATTGCAGAGAGATTGGACTCGAGGCAGAAGGTCAAGGACTCGAAGCTGGCCATTGACCTGATCACCTTAACCGAAGGTAATTTCCATGACATCGAAGAGACGGTTCGCGATGTCACAACTGAAGCACTTCAAGAGTTTATGACAGAGCACCAGACTATGTTGGGGGCCCTCAGGGCACAACTGCAGGAGTTACAGGTGCGGCCCACTCAGGAAGGTACCTTATCTACCCACATCGCAGTAGGCACTTCAGCAGCAAAGAAGATGCTGCGCGCAAGGATGGCCAACATAATAGTGTTTCTAGAGGGAGCATTAGTATCATCAAATGCGATGGATCGGATGTCGTTTAGCATGATGAAAGACCTGGGCCTTAACCTGGATGCCCTTCCTCGGGAAACACTATATCAGTTATAGGATGGGATAATGGCAGAGCTGCAGGTCAGGGAGAGCTGCGTGATCCAGGTTCTTAGCGAGCAGAAAATTAACATAGAACAACTTAGCTTGTAGCGCGATGAGTTGGTGTCATAGAATCAACATTTGGTGCACACGGTAGATGATGCTTGCCGATGCGTCCCAGAGCTAGCCATCGCAGCAAATCTACCAATAGAAGTGCGGATCCACAATTTGGCAAGTGGAGTCTATGACGCAAGAGAAGAGACGACAAGGGTGCAGCTAGAGCTGAATCTCTAGATCGCCAAGCTGTAGTTGAAGGTGCAGCCTTCCACTCCCTCGGAAATCAAAGAACACCACACCAACACTATTGTAGCAGGGTTGGAAGAGATTGGAGGTGCAGTGCGTGACTGTACCAACATATTGGAACAATTTCTTGAGGTCCTCACGATTTTGCAGGAGGACCTCAATATCCAGCGGCTGGAGATAGAGGCACACGAACTCCAGCAATAGTATGACAACATCAGAGGAACTGCGCAGACAGTAGTCCTCACTTAGCGGCTTGCGAGGATGCAAGCCAAGGAATTAAAGGAGTAGGTTGACGCAGCGCGCCATAAGGAAACAGTTCTCAAAGCACGCGTTCAATGATGGATTGACGAAGCCTTCACAATCATGGTTGGTATTGAAGGGAATCTCACGTAGCTTCAGGGGATGCATGAATGGATGCAGGGCAGCACACCAGAAACAGAGGTCTCCAAGGAATGGATGCAGGACGTTTAGCAAGCAGCAGCTCAGTGTGTTGCGGACATCAAGACCGTTCGAGACTAGCTGGAGGGACTCCGCGCCAAGATTGCTGCGCCAACAGAGTGACTCAAGGGTGAGTCATGATGTTTGTGATGGGGGCCTGTTGGGCATGGAATCCCCCCACAACATATTTTGGGGCTCAAAGCCTAAGTTTTGAGTTGTTATTGTTGTAAAGACTCCGCAAATTACGGGCACGAAGCGCGAATTGTATGTTAGAGTCATAGGGCTGTCTACCCTAGGTTTTGAATGTAGTGTCAGCCTACCCATGGTCTGCGGATCATGGGATTGTATAAATAGAGCAAGGCTCTAAGTTGTAAAGAAGGGGAAGGAATTAATACAATGGATGGACAAAATAAGATAGCGAGCATAGAGTAAGAGTCTAAGAATCTTGGGTCGTAGTAGTAGGAAGAGGCTCTACAACTGAGTGTGCAGAGGCCTAGTAGAGTCTGCAGCTGAGTGCGTGGACCCCTACAGTTGAGTGCGCATGGCGGAATAGAGTCTGTTAACAAAGGAAGAAAATAACAAAGAAAAGTTTTATCTGAATTCCGTGTATATGTTCTTGTGTCATTATATGTTTGATCTCATTTTCAATTATACTGTTTATTTATTGCGCGCACTTGTATGAATTATGATGATTGTTAAGTATAATTGAAAGTGAACACATAAGCGAAGTTAATCAACTAGTATCAGGCTACTAGTAAGGACTTGGGTAATAACATTGTTCGGCCCCCGAGTAGGGCTGTGTGAAGGCAGCATCTCAGCCTGTGAGTTATGGGTAAGTACACGTAGAGTCGAACCACAGACCACTTGAAACCATCAGACCTCTCTAGGGTGTGGAAACCTGGTTCTAGCACCCTCCCATACTACTTCGGGTGAGACCTTAGTCTGCGCTATGCAGACTGTTGTTGAAAGGGCAAGTAGTACCGGGATTTGTTTGGCTAAATCACCTCCAAACATGGGTCAGGCCTCAACAAGCCAACAAAGCCCTTTTTAAGCCATACAATCTCTTCTTCAACCTGCACACTAGTTTCTCCTTCCCTTTGAACTCATATCCTTGTGGCTGCTGCATATAGATCTCTTCCTCCAAATCCCCATGGAGAAAGGTCGTCTTTACATCTAACTGCTCAAGATGAGAATCTTTTGCTGCTACTAGACTTAAAGTAGTTCTGATTGAATTCATTTTAACAAAATGAGAAAATATTTCATCAAAGTCTATACCTTTCTTTTGTGAAAACCCCTTCACCACAAGTCTATCTTTAAACATTTTTCTACCTCCATCTTCTTCCTTCAACCTGTAAACCGATTTATTCTGCAATGTTGTTTTATGTGTAGGAAACCTGACTAAATCCCAAGTCTGGTTATGTACCAAGGAGTCCATCTCTTACTTCATGGATAGCTCCCACTTCTTCCTGGTTTCTACCTGCACTTCTTCTTCATAACATTCTGGTTCACCAGAATTAGTCAACAATACATAATATAATGAAAGAGAGTATCGATCATGGGGTCTACATATCTTGGTAGATCTTCCAACACCACTTTCAAGTGTATGAGGTGCTTTTTGTTGTTGTGGTTTTTTTTGTTGTTGTTTCGGCTATTGATCATTACGATTTTTAGGCACCTTTACTTTTTTTGTGATCTCATCAAGCACTGTCTATTCTCTATTTTCTTTTTCCTGTTTCTTTTTATGCATCTAATCCTTATAAAAAACCTTTTGATTCAATATGACATCTCTGCTCTTAATGATTTTGTTATTTTCATAATCATATAAGCGATAACCAAAATCATTAACACCATATCTAATAAAGGTACATTTCTTTGATTTTTCCTCAAGGTTTGTTCTATTTTATTTATTAATGTGGACAAAGGCTTCAAAACCAATAGTCTTTAAAAATGAGTAGTTTACCTTTTTGCTTGTCCATGCTTCCTCTGGAATACCTCCATCCAAGGAAATTTAAGGCCCTCTGTTTATTAGATAAACAATAGTATCTACAACATCTACCCAAAATTGTATATGCAATCTTGCATGAAATCTCAGGCACCTTGCACATTCCATGACTGTCCTATTCATTCTTTCTGACACACCATTTTCTTGTGGCGTTATTGGAACTATCTTCTCTTTGTGAATTCCATGCTCTGAATAGTACTTATCAAACTCTTTGTTGCAATATTCACCTCCATTGTCTAATCTGAGACACTTCAACCTTTTTCTTGTCTCATTCTCAACCAAAGCTTTCCATTTCTTGAAAGTATCAAATACATCATATTTATTTCGAATACAATAAATCTATGTTTTTATAGTTGCATCATTAATAACATAATAGTGAGAGCCATCGAGAGATGATACCTAAGCAGTTCCCCATACATCTGTATGCACAAGATCTAATTTTTCACTCTTCTTTT
Organism: Pinus taeda; assembly: GCA_000404065.3. NCBI lineage: Eukaryota > Viridiplantae > Streptophyta > Pinopsida > Pinales > Pinaceae > Pinus > Pinus taeda. Next base: position 73,305 of record APFE031501722.1, on the reverse strand, counting down.
CTTTCCCAACTCTGAGGAATATGACTCTCTTCTATTTTCCATAAACACAATTCTCACAGAATTCCAAATCAACATGCTTCAAAGCTGGCAACAAATTTCTTGAGTGAAGAATATTCATCCCCTTTTCACTCATGTTCATGAGCCTATGATTCCACAATGATGTACCTTCTCTTGTAGAGATTAAAGAATTAACAAAATTAGAAATACCATTGCATAAATACAATGTATCAACCTTTTCTCCTTTTGCTATTACCGTGGATCCTTTAGTGACCTTCCAAGTTTTATTTGTAAAATTAGTTACATAGCCTTCACCTCCCAACTGCCCCGTGGAAATTACATTTTTATTTAGATCTGGAACATGTCATACCTCCTTCAATGGCCATTGGTTTCCATTATGCTATTTTATGAAAACTTTACTCCTTCCAATTATTTTATAGGGTTTATCATCACACAAACGAACCTATCCAAAATCTCCTTGAAAATAATCATGAAAATGTTTCCTATGAGTTGTGGCATGGAATGAGGCCCTTGAATCTACCACCTAGGCATCAATAATATTTTCTAAAGAAAGAATTAAAGCATATAAGAACACATCACCTGTCACATTCGCTTCATGATTGTTTTCTTGTTTCTTGACTCCTTTTTTTCCCTTTTGAGACTTACAATCTTTCTTCAGGTGTCCTTTCTTCCCGCATTTCTAGCACACTATCCTCGATCTGGACTTGGATCTGTGTTTCCTTGACTTACTGTGATATCCTGGGTTCCTTCCTCTTTCCATTTTTCTTCCCCTAGCCTTTGTAGTGAAAGGATTACCTGATGTCTCACCGGAGCTTTTCCGTCGCATTTCATCACTAAGGATTGCAGCGACAACGCCATCAAACTTTAAAGTACTAGATATAAAGATAGAGTTACTAATGGCCATAACTAAACCATTCCAACTTTTTGGAAATAAGCATAGAAATAACATAGTCCTAACTTCATCATCAAAAGTAACCCCTACATAACTTAACTGATTTGTAATCGTATTAAATTCATTTAAATGATCAGCAACATATCAACATTTTGACATCTTCATATTAAATAAACACTTAATAAGAAATACCTTATTTGAGGCCGAGGGTTTTTCATATAGTTTGGCCACTGCCCACATTAAACCCTCTATAGTTATTTCCTTTGAAATATTAATCTATAACGACGTCGCTAGACACAACTGTATTGTTCCAAGTTCCTTTCTATTGAGAATATCCCATTCTATGTCTATCATACTCATCGACTTCTTTGTCTTTCTACTCAATGGTAAGTAAAGGTCTTTCTGATACAAATAATATTCCATCTACATCTTATATAGTTGGTAGTTTTGGCCATTACATTTTTCGACCCTAAACCTACCATCTTCCACCATTGCTCCCACTCAAACCAGGAACCCTTCTCCCCTACGAGTTTATCAGCCAAATAGACCTTCGGCTTTGATACCAATTGTTAGACAATTATATATTACAGAGCAATGGAACACATAAAATATTGCATAAACATAAACACATAAAACACATAAAACAAGAGAGACACAAATATACGTGGTTCACCCAATTTGGGCCACGTCCACGGAGAAACAACCAGTCCTTCCTTTTATATTATCCAGCAGAATGAAGAGATACAGCCTACAACACATCTGTTGTAATTTCCCCTCTCCTCTCTCCTCTCTCATTCTTGCTCAGAATACACATATACATAGCTGCAATACAATTCCCTCATATATAGTGAGGGGTTTCCTTCTAGGGAAAAAACCCTAAATTAAACATAACTTTTACTGTCAGATCATTCGCCTAATGAACGACTCAGATTGACTACGAAATTACAATATTTTACAAGGAAATTTTACACCTATTTTTAGCTTCGAGTGCACTACCCCTAAACCCTTGCCAGCGGGGGCTCATAAAAATCATCATCGCGCCGCCCTGGACTGCCCTAGCGACATTGCCACCCCATTACGAACTGAGGTCCAATGCGGCGATACCTCTGAATAAAGAAGATAATCAGGCTCCACACCCAACAATAGAGTGGTAGATGCTCTTAGTAGGTGGATATAGGTACATCACTTGGCAACCATGAGCTCCTATGGGACAGATTTACGGGATAGAATCTTGCATGTAGGACAACAGGATGTCAGGTATATGGATATTATGCACAGGTTGTAGTAGGGTGATAGTACAGGTGCAGGTACAGGTATTTGTAGTGGTACAGGTGCAAGTGGAAGTACAGGTATAGATGCAGGTGCATAGGGAATGGACTATCATCTTATAATAGATGGATTGTTTAGGTTATGAGACAGGATATATGTACTAGATAATAGTGAGCTCATGAAGGTGATATTGAAGGAGTTTCATGCGAAACCATATTTGGGTCACCTAGGTTATCAGGAGACACTGACAACAGTGAAGAGATATTATTATTGGCCGAATTTGAAGAGGGATGTAGCAGAGTTTGTGGTGAGGTGTTTTGACTGTCATCAAGTGAAAGCAGAGTAAAAACATCTAGGTGGACTTCTACGACTGATTGTGATTCCAAAATGGAAATGGGAGGTCATTTCCATGGACTTCATCACAGGGTTGCCAAAGACAGTGAAGCAACATGATTCCATCATGGTCATTATGGACATGTTGAAAAAGGTTGCACATTTCATTCTAGTGAAGTATACATTCTTAGCTAGTGATGTCATACGAGATGTGGTTCAACTGCACAATGTTCCAAAGAAGATTGTGTCATACAGGGATGTGAAGTTCACTTCCAGGTTTTGGAAGGAGTTATTTGCAGGTTTGGGCACAAAGTTGGCCTTCAACACAACTTATCATCCACAGACATATGAACAAATAGAGAGGGTCAACAGGATATTAGAAGACATGTTGAGGATGTATGTGATGCATCATCAAAGGAAGTGGGAATAGTATCTCCCTTTGGTAGAGTTCACATACAACAACAGTTATCAAGAGTCACTAACGATGAGTCCTTTTGAGCATTGTATGGGCGGAGTTGTAACACTCCCATCAGTTGGAGTGATCGAGTTAGCAAAGTATTGATTGGACTAGATACGTTTGCACACATGGAACAAGAAATTCAGATGATCAAGAAGAATCTAAAGGTAGCACATGATAGGCAGAAGAGTTATGAAGACAGGAATAGGTTGTTCAAGGAGTTCCGAGTTGGGGAACAGGTGTACTTACGCATCAAACCAAAGAAGAGCTCCTTGCAGATTGGCTCATGTGCCAAGTTGGCACCACCATTTTGTGGACCCTTCAATATCATTGAGAAGATTGGACCAGTAGCTTATTGACTTGCACTGCGTCCAACAGCGAAGTTCCACAATGTTCTCAATGTCTCTTTTCTTAAGATGTATGTTAAACATGTTGATAATGTGATTGACTGGTCTCTATTGCAGGTGGAACGAGATGGAGAATTCCACTCGGAGCCTCAGTGTATATTGTAGAAAAAGGTACTCATGCTCCATGATCAAGCAATTGAGCAATTGAGCAAGTTAAAGTGCGATGGAAGCACTTTGGGCTTGATGAAGCTACATGGGAGATGGCGGATTAGATGCAGGATATGTATAATTTATTGTTTTCTGGTTGAGGCAAAGCAACTTGACACGGTGGTTTGGTATTTGCTAATGGTGGTTTGAAATTTGCTTTATGGTGGTTTGGTATTTTCTTATGGTGGTTTGATATATTCTATTTGATGTTTTGATATATGCTTAGACATGGTGTTTAGTATATGTTTTGATATATTGTTTGGTATATGATTTGGCATATGTTTTTGTATCTATATTTTTGATGATATTGTTATGTGTACACCTGTGTATGGATGTAAATATCGTAACAAGCTATGTTATAAGGCTGCACTAGTGGAATGGGTGTCATGTTATTGTACTATCACGTGGTTATGTTATTATGATGTTATGATGTTATATGAGTTGGCACTCAGCAGGATGATCATTGTAAATACTGTAGTGAGTTGTGTTATAAAGCTCCACTATGCAGTATGTTGTCATGTTGTCATGATGTTTTTCTCTTGAGCAGATATTTCATTGTAAATACTACATCGAGCTATGTTATAAAGATCCATGAGTAGTATGTCTTCTTTTCGCAGGTTACTGAGGTATATGTGTGATTGAACACCGAGGACGGTGTCCCCAGAGGGGTAGGGTTATGTAACAGCCTTGCAATAGCTAAGGCATTAAAAGGAAAAAAGACATTTTTGACACATTTATCTATGAAAATAATGGAAATTAGGAGAAAAATGAGGTGAAAGGTCACAAGTTGCATGTGAGGAGGAAAATAATGAAAAATGAAGAAAATAGAGGCCTCATTCATCAAAAGGCTTATGAGGATCAATTGGTAACCTTTTTTCAGTTCAGTGTTGGGACTCTCTCATTATTCTTTCTCTCTCTCTCATACTCTTGGATACTTAGAGTTTTCTTGGAGCACTCTTGGAGGGTGTGGCATACTTGGATTCTTGGAGAAAGAAGGCAAAGGAAGAGCAGGAAAGTGCAAGAAGACATCGATATCAGCAACTACATCATATTTTTTTGTAGGTACCGAGTTGCATATATGATTTCTTCACTAGTTTTGGAATGCATGGCATACACATGTGGTTTCTTGGTTGTGATTTCTCATTGGCATGGAGGATTGCCTAGATCCACAGTGGATTGCCTAGCCTTGCCATTTCCTTGATAAGCCATGGTGATTGTGGGTTTATTTTCGTTGTTTTTTTTTTGTTGGTTCTCATGTTTCCTTAACTTGGGTTGAGTTATTAGTCCTGGAAGCCCTAGTTGAACAAACGCTCTTAAAGCCCTATAACAATTTGGGTTGAGTTACTAGTCTTGGAAACCTTGGTTAGACAAACACTCTAGAAGCCCTTGGTGGGTTGAGTTACTAGTCTTGGAAGCCTTGGTTGGACAAACACTCTGGAATCCATGTATAGGTTGTGGCTTGAGTTGCTACTTGTGGAAGCCTTAGTTGGACAAACGCTCTGGAAGCCCTGGAAGGCTTGGATGGAGACCAATCTGATAATGGTTTTGTGATGTCGAGCCATTCAGTGGAATCACTATTTGATGGGTTGAGGTGGATGGCCTCTGGAAACCCTGGATGAGTTTTGATTGATGTGTTCTATGAAATCCCACATTCATGCTTGGAATATGGAACGAGGGTGAATGGCTGAAGAGAGATTTGGCTCAGCCACTCTATGGTCAGGTGGAACATGGTAGTCCCATCTCCGGTTGGTTTATTTCATTCATTAATGAGATATTCATTCCCTTGATTTTCATATGAAAATTTATTAATGTATATATGGGTTTTGATGGTTGATATTTTCATGGTATTTTTGTTCCTATTATGCTAATTATATGTACATTTTTTTACAGCAACTATGTATGACTCTTAGCATGTTTTTACTTGTACGTGAATGGATAATGTGTCTATGACCTGATAGATGATAATGCAGCAAATGGCATGAGGGAACAATGGTTCATAGCAATTCACAGATAAGTATGATATTCCTACACTTAATTCTGTTGTTTACACCTGTAGGTTACATGTCGATGATATGTTTGACGAAATGCCTATGATGGCTAGTAGGGGTCTAGTTAAGGTGTTGTTGAGTTTATTGTTTTTGCCTCATTGTTTCCCTATACTTTTCTTGATTTCAAGCTATCATTCCATTCTGGGTAGTGGCCTAGGCTCTGGGCCTGAAAAAGTGGCTTAAATCTCGGGGTCGCTAGCACAAAACTGGCAAGATTGCTCCACAATAACTGGAATGCAGGCCTATGAGAGCGACTTTCGGTTTATGGTCACTCCCTTGCCGATAACATGAGAGCGACTATGGCCTAAGAGGTTCAGAACAACAATGGGACCCAAGGACAAGTTGTCATAATGGCTAAATTGCCTCCTGAGGGTTGTGTTGATGATGTTGGATGACTGTATGTGATGTTTCGTCGATTCCAATTTCATAAGGTCACATAGGAGGTCGAATCTAATCATAGTAGCCTCTCGTCTCATGTTTACCCTGATTGGCATGGTTAATTTGGGTAGGCATGGGAGGAGGGTGTTACACAATGTATTTGTGCAAAGTATATTGAGAGGACAAATCTATACCCAAAATCAAAGTTTTTTTCCTAAACACTTAGTATAAATTTGCACATTTTGCCCCTTAACTTGCCTAAAGTTTTGCTAATCCATAATAGCTTTTTGCATGTATGCTAATGGATAAAATTTCCTTCTTATTGCAACAACAAAATCATTCCAAGAGGATAAAAACTTACCATGTTTCTTCATGTCCTCTTAAGTTTTGGCTTCCCACCAAATAAGTGTTGCCCCTTCCAACCTAAGAGATGCAAGCTGAATTTTGGTCTCATCATCTTTGATTCTTTGTATCCTGCAATACACTTCAATTTGACGAATCCAATAATCTAATTTCTCAGTATCTACCTCTCCATTTTACATGGGCAATTCAAACTTAATATCAAGCTTAAGAAAAGGAGTTTTACCATGTCCGTTTAGAGAATGTTGAGGTGTTTGTGAAAGGGTAGAAGAAGTAGAAGATGAGGATGAAGATGAGTATGATGGACATGAAAGTGGTGGTTTGTCACCATTCCCTCCATTTTCTTTTGGAGGCTTGTCTCCTTTTCCTTCATCTCCTTTTGGAGGTTTTGATCTCTCTCCATACAACCTTGCATTTCTCTCTTCATAAAGAAGCTTAACCATTCCAGACATCTCAAAGAATTCTTTTTTGAAAGTTATTTCATCTTCAAACATCCCTCCAGGACCTTCTTCATGTGCCATGACTATTAAATCTTGCGGTGTGTTTGTTCTCCTTAAAACAATTTGAGATCTTGGCTCCACAAGTTCTCTTTCTCCTCTTTCAAGCTTCAACTTTGTAAGCATCAGAAAAACACTTGCAAACAAATCAAACCTTCACAATAACCTGATTTTCTTGTACCAAAATGATCTATAACTGAAAACTTGAAGATTTAAACAAATTGCAAGTAAAATTTATATGTCTTTTGTGCAATAGATCAATTTACTAAACACATAAACAAGTGTTTTTTAACCAAATTTTATAGTCACACAGAGGCAAATAACCATATCTGAAACACATAATACAAAACATGATAAAGGAGTTCATCCCTCTCTTGGGCTACATCTCCTAGTCTAACTTTCAATGCAGTGCCTCTTTCATCAAGTGCTCAAAAGTGTGTTTTCATGGCTTTACAAAGCTGAAAATGCAATAATACTGTCTCTAATGGCTCTAGAATAGTAAAAAACCCCTATTTGTGCTCTTGTTGCACTCAAAAGGTCAAAAAATCACTGAGTTATGTTCTAGTACAATTTTTCTGCTAACTTTGCTACAATTCACACCCACCTACAAAGTATCCTACAAATTCCGCCTTTTTCGGCCACGTAGAGCAACAAATTTGCCTCGTGCCGGTTTGGGTGAAAATTGTCGCTAGCTTTAATTTCCCAATGACCTCCCCCTCCAATTCCAAAATTCGTGGTTGCATGGGGCTATGTGCCTAGGGGCTGGGGCTAACTATTCGCCCTTGCTAGTTGGGCCCTTATTTGCTTGACACACAGTCATATAACTACCCATAGAACCTAGAGGTAGTGCTTTAATTCTAGGTTGGGTGCATATCCATCAGACGCTCCTTTCCATTCGCTGTGTGGTCATGTTGTGACCAAATGGCCCGGGATGGCCCCCCTCCGTTGTCCGTGCTTTCGGTCATGTGAAGGGTCATATGACTCGGAGGCTGGCTCTTAGTGCTGGCCTCTTTTCCCAAACTCCATCGTCAGTTTTTCGTTGGGCTCCGAGTGCGGTCTTATGATGTGGTGCCAAGACTTGTGGGTTGGGTTAAGCCCTAGCCCCAGGCCCCCTCTGCCATAGTCCCATGGGTGTGGGGTGTGGCCAAGGGCTAAGGCTTAGCCTAGACCTTCCCCCAAACACACATTGTAATAAAGTTTAAATAACACTGCAAACACATAGTTGTTAAGAAACATATGTGTGGCGTGATGGTTGAGTCCTATGTTTGCTTGGCAGAGGTTGTGTGTTCAATCCTAGTGGGGTGCCTTAGCACTCACCCAAAATTTTTATGCATTATACGGAGGCCACGTGGCAGCCACTGATTGGCCCACATGGCTCTCTCTAATTGGTCCATATAAATAGATCCATGAGCCAATAACAACACACCGTTCATAGCCAATCACAACGAGACAAATGTCAATCATCCATAGGCCAACAAAAACACAGTCATCTACCTAGTCAGTTGCCTAGTCAGCGTACAGATTGCTAACTGGGCATACCTACAACCCAAAAAAATGTTAGTTGTTTAGCAATTCAATCAAAACACAATATTAGAAGCATATGATATCAATTTTGAGTGAAACGAGTTGTGTTGGATTCAGATCACCAAGATCTATCCATTCGTTCAGGTTTTGAGCCGTTTCAAGCACTTTGAATTTTGAGCATTAAACGGATCCACTAGATCATCGATCTGGCTGACCTTGAAATTGTTGGATATATGTGATTTCAACCTCCCAGACTCTGAAATTACATCCCGGGGTGGTTCTCTATGTCTTATTTTCAATGCCACAAGTCAAATGGAGATTGGATTCTTCAAGTTAAAGTTATGCCAAATCTACCATGAAGGTTTGATTATGGACTGGTTTAGTAGAACGAACTTGTACGAGATGCCACATGTCACTGTTTCAACTTTTAGCCTTATAACTCGTACCCAAAAAACTAGTCCATGCAATTTTAGTCACTTTTCATGGAATTCAAATCCAATACTCGAAGAGAAAGTTATGACGCCGGGACACCTATTTGAGATTGAATTATGGAGCATACAAAAACTGTAACTTCCTTGGACCATATCTCCGAAAATATAGCGAACTAAGGTTTGAAATTGTACCCAGATGTTCATCAAGCTTTACCTCCATGCCGTAACAATTTCACGGTCTGAAACTTCATACAAAAATGTTATAGTGGAAATACCATAATGACTCATTTGAAGCAGTAAAACCCTAGGATCAAGAGCTCTGATACTAAATGTTATGTATCCAGATCAAAGATAGCATATAAACATAAGAAAAAATAAATCAACGATTAGATAATAAGCCACTTCGTGGGGACAACCTCCCTTTACATCACATAAATTAACAATTCTTGGATGATTCAAATGACAAGATCTCCTTGGTATATATGACAAGATCTCCTTGGTATATATAGGAGTCTAAATAGTCAAAATATAATTAGGGCCAACATAACAATAACACTGTAAGAGCTCAACAATAACAATAGTGGGCTTCTATAAGGAACAAAAATAACAACATAGGGTTAGCTACAATAGCATAAATTCATGATTAATGAATAAATTCTGAACCTTCAATAATTTCTACTACTTTCTAATTGCCCTTTTTTTCCAGTGATTCGCTTTAAGTGAAAATGACGGTCTTGACAAAATTGAAGGGCGTGCGTAATATAAATTGATTTTCGTCTAGAACGTTCAATATTACGTAATCTGGGTGCCTTCACAGGTGCCTCTTAATTTTTTTAAAGCTGGTCAAGCAATCCAAGGTGATTGAAAGTGGAAGAAAAAAAAAACGTGCTTCCATTTTTTAATGTAAATATTAAAAGTAAGATTAAACCTTTTTTTATCACTATTTTATCTTGATTTTGGCGGTGATAATTTCAATAATAGTGACATCTACTTTTATTTTTATTCCATCTTTAACCACATCACATAAGTTTTTATATTTAATTTTACTCCTTTATACTCAATTATTCTTGATTGGTCAGCCGATAATCTCAGTAGTATATAAAATTTTCAAATTATAAATAAAATGCAATGTTTTCCAGCCTGTAACAATATGTGTATTTTTAATATTAATTAGTTAAGCAGTTGTCTATAATGAGACTTTTTGGAAGCCTTTTCGGTGGGTTTTTCCGGTTAAAATCCGGCAGCGATTTATTGGAATCGCAAGTTTGATAGCTAGTTTCTGCACAATCAAAGTGCCCCAGGGGTTTCTCAGGGTGTTGAATCCAAATATGCAGTTAAAAACCCATTTTAACTGCAGCAAATCAAGATTTAAGCTCAATTTCCTCCGCCGGATTCCGTCACCGGAATCTCCAAAAAGTCTCATTATAGACAACTCCATTAATTAATACATAAGCTGTGAGGCTGGAAGTAATTACACATTAGTGACGGTATCTAATAATAATAATAATTCTCAAGCCTATTGAAGTCAAATGTGATGCCCTCTGTGGTTTACCTCTGCGTTTAGTCTCTATCACAACTAAAAAATAAATAAAAAAACCAAAAAGCTACTTTCATAATTTTTTTAATACACATAAACATTTTTAAATACATAATGTGTTAATGTAATAATTATATAAATAGTACATCATATATTATCAAAAGTGTATAGATTGTTATAATATTTGGATCAAAAGTATATAAGTATATATATATACTTCGAGAGAAGTCACAATTTAATATAATAATAGGAAAAAAATATTTTATATAGATAATGGGTTTCATAAATATTTATCTAACTTAATTATTTTATTAATTTTTTATTAATTTTGTTTAAAATATAATAATAATTTGTTGTAATTGCAAGTGTAAGTTGTGTATTCTAAATAACCTTAGTGCACAAATAAATTTTCAAGACATTGAATCTATTTATGCAATTTAAGCAATGAATAATTACAATATCAAGAAAAATTATATGGTTGGAATATTTTATTTATCTATGTGCAACTTCTTCCATACTTAATATGGAATTTGTAATAGCCCAATTGTCGCCGTCATGTAAATATTGTTGTAAGCATTGCTACGTAAATTGATGTGAGTTATTGTAAATGATAAAATGATGACTTCACTCGGAGGAACCTTGATTCAGAGTCTATGGAGGTGAAGAGGAAGGATTTCTTGTGGAGCCCCAAGCCTACATTTAATTTGTTACATATTTCTTTGATTTGAGGAATGACATTGCTAGGAAATATTTAATTAAAAGGATGGGTGTTAGCGTTCCTTCTAAAAGCACCTTCACGTCCCCTTGATTTCAACTCAACAAAGTTGTAACACCCTTCTCCCACATACCCAAGCTAATTGGTCCACCAGGGTAAACATGTAACGAAGAGTTACTATAACATGATTCAACTCCTTAAGTGCAGTTAAGGAAGTAGAACTGATGAACCAACACTTTACATACCTTCCTCAGATGCTACAAGGCCCTTCGGAGCTAATCTACCACTCAAGGTGTCGAACCCTTGAGTTAACCTAGCCTTTCAATGAATTAAACCCCTAGTCGCTCCCATGACATGGGCATGTAGAAATTCTTTTTAGATTCAAATTGCTTATGTAATTTTCTAAAACAAAAGACTTGAATCTACTCTACTCATTAGTGAAAACAATTAATTGACCGAGAAATCATGAAGCATACAAGAGAAAGAATCCAATCAACATTATACAATGATTTCTAATGGAAAACCACAACTAAATCCCCTATTATCTATATATTTCATTAGTCAGAAAATATGAGAAGATTACAATGCTTTGCTCAAGCCCGAACAACCTCTGCACTATCTCTATCTGTCTCACTACTTCCTAGACAAGCCTTGACCAATACTTAACCAATTTTCTACTTTCCCAAGCCCCTATTTCCTTGGGAATTAGCCCCTGTTAATTAGGGAAAATTCCTCAATTGGAATTGTGCAATCCATCATAGGCCTTCCTTTGACTGCATGCACCACCTATACAATTTGGATGATTATACAATTGATAGTACACTGCCCTTGAACTCCATTCTCAACTGGATAACTCTCAGATCACACATGCATGAGTTATTTATGACTGAATTATCAGTTACATGGTTGAACACATGAAGCAACACCCCACTATAAGACCTCGTACTAGTTCCTCCATTAGTTGGAACTAGTTTAACTACTTTAACTAAGATAAACTGAATTAATAAATTATAACTCAAAATAAACTCAATCAGGGCTCCTATAAAGTAGGAGACACTCTACATGACTCAAGTTAGGTCCTTAACTTGAATTAACTAAACCAACTAAGTAAAATTAACTTAGTTAACTCATACAAGTTGTCTTGTGATGTGGAATTACAATTTTTCTCCTAATTTAATTCAAGGGAAAATTAAACTAGGATTTTCTTGTTGCATTTTCAAAACTCCCTCTCAACAAGAAAGGCATTCACATCTACACCGATCCAACACCTTTGGAATGCATTGCATGCAACACTTCTAACTGTTGTTGTTGTTTCTAGAACATCTGCAACTAAAAAGAATAAAAAAAAAACAAACTCAATCAATTGCATCTGCAACTTTCTATTGGGAAAACTATGATGCTCCTAACTCTGGTATTGAGCCTTCTTGCTCTGGTGTCAACTCTGCTTTATACTCCTCAATATTTGGATGACATTGATCCTCCTGTTACTAAATATTGTGGGCCCCTGTAGCAAGGTAATGATCCATGAGACAAAAAACACCTTAATGGACCCTACCCAAATTTCTACAACTCTTGGGACTATTTCTTCACATCGCCCCACCTCACACCTATAGGTATGGATACATGTGCTCCTTCTTCCAACTTAGCTTGAAATTTCCCCCTACTAGAGGTCTTTGCTTGAGTGGATGGTTCCACTTTGTCTCCTCTCTGCTTCTCCAATTGTGGTTGCTCCACAACTTGCCAAAGCTGCTTCTGAGGCCCCATTTTGAGAGGTAGATTATGCTCCCTCAACCACCAAGTCTCTAACCTTTGCCTTGCTCCTCAATGTTTTTCATGCATATTTTACCTCAAGTGCATACAGGTTCTTTACTCGCACATCAATCTGCTTCACCTGTCCTGCGACGATCTATATAAGGAAAACCTTTCCTTTGCTAAATATCACATCGTAGCCAAGGTCTTCTAATACTGTGATGGAAACAAGGTTATTCTTTAGTCCTAGAACAAACGTCGCATCCTTGAGTCTGAGAGGGGAGCCAGACTCCCTCTGAAAAGTAATTGTATTGATACGAGTCGCGTTATACCTCCCGTCATCTCCAAACTCAATGTTCTGCTTGAGGTCTTTCTCTTCCAAGTCACTAAAGAGATATCTATTCCGTATCATGTGGAATAAGGCATCAGTATCAAGATACCACATGATTCCCATTACTGTGCTTGCCATGCATGAAATGAGAGTAAAATCAAGCTCGAATTGTCAAGCTAGAGCTTCACCTACTTTTCCTACTGCATACTCTTTGTTGCTTGCCTTCTTCTGTGGACATTTCGTGGCATAGTGCCCAAATTCATGACAATGAAAGCACTTGATGTTGTACAAATATTTCTTCTTGCCCTCCTCACCTTGGGACTTCTTTACTTTGGATTTATTTCCTTTGCTGACTAATGCAAGGTCCTCTTCCACTTCTTTGGATGAGGTACAATCTTGGTTGTCCTTCCTTATTTCTTCTTGCACTAGATTAGACCATAACTTCTCCGAACTTAGTAGTTTATCTCTACCATTTACGAAATATTGATAACCATGTTAGCTCTTTGGAAGACTGAACAGAGCTAGAGCTACCAAATATTCTTCTGGAACAATAATACTGACCCCGAAAAGTTCATGAAGACATTGTATAAACTTACTCAAGTATTGCAGAATTGCGTTATTCTTTTGCATCTTGACGCTTCAAAGCTTTTCCTTCAATGTCAGCTTCTCGTGGTCACTATTGTTCTCAAACAAGTCAGTAAGAGTTTCCCATATCACGAATGGAGTTTCCTTCCCATGAAGTTTCAAGATAATATGATCTCAAAATCCCTCTAATATGATCCTCCTCACTTTAGCTACATCATTCTTCCACTGAGTGAGATCCTGGGCATTAGATGCTAGGGGTTTTAATACATTTGTCTTGATGTAATCTAGTATCCCATGGTCATCTAATACTACCTCCATGTGAATCTTCCATGCCACAAAATTTGTGGTTCCTTCCAGAGCATACTCAAGCCTGATTATAGTGGAAGTCATATCTTTAGTCCTGGAGAAATCTTGTAACACTAATCTTGAAATTCTTACCTCCTGCAACAACTTCAAATTATTCTCTTCTATTGTGATTTCATCTTTCATACCATGTACAAATTCCTTGTAGATTCAAACTTCTTATGTAATTTTCTAAACCAAAAGACTTGATTCTACTCTACTCATCAACGGAAACAATTAATTGATCAAGGAATCACAAAACATACAAGAGAAAAAATTCAATCAACACATTACACAATGATTTGTTGGGGAAATCCATAGCTAAAAATACCTACTATTTGTCTATTACATTAGTAAAAAAATATGAGATTAGAATTATTTTCTCAAACCTGATCAACCTCTGCACTACCTATATCTATCCCATTGCTTCCTAGACAAACATTGGCCAATACTTAACCAATTTTTTGCTTGCCCAAGTACCTATTTCCTTGTGTTTTTTCCTTAGAAATTAACCCCTATTAATTAGGGAAATTACTCAATTTGAATTATGTGATCCATCATATACCTTCCTCTAACAACATTCACCACTTGTACAATTTAGATGATTATACAACTGATAGTACACTTCCCTTGAACTCTAATCTGGACTGGGTAACTCTCAGATTACACATGTATGAGTTATTTATGATTGAATTATAAGTTAATTGGTTGAACACATGAAGTAGCATGTAGATTTTCCTGTAGATTCACAACTCATGTAATGTACTAAAACACAAGACAAGAATCTAGTCTACTATTTAAACATCAGAAACCAATGATCGATGAAAACAATAGTAAACAAGAGGAAGATAATAAAAGACACGTAACACAATTTTTTCTCTCAGGGAATCCGCTGCTCAAAACCCCGAATATCTACTGCATTAATCAGAAATATGAGTTATAATACAAAACTTGTTCTCATTAGAACAATTCCTGCATAAGTATGATCAACTGTCTGCCTCACAAGCCTGCACTGACCAACACTTAACCAATTTATGTTGCCTGCTGAACCTCTATTTCGTTGCACAATTCTTGTGAGGATTAACTCATATTTAATTGGGAAATCCTTCCTTCCTAACTGTGAATCCAAACTTAGGTCCTTCTCTGATTACGTGCATGATCTGTACAACTCACATCATTCTAAAACTAATAGTACATTCTCCCTACACTCGAGTCTCAACCAAGTCTTTCTCTAAATGGACATGCATGCGTTTCTCATGAGGGAATCTTCAGTTAGCTAGAGTAGCATTGAGGATGCACTAGTGCACCAACTCAAAACTAGACCTCTACTAGTTCCACAAATAGTTAGAACTAGTTTAACTATCTATGGCTCAGTCAAACTGAGTTATCTAATTAAAACTCAAATAAACTCATCCTAGACCCCTAAAAATTAGGGAGAACATATACATGACTACAAAAAGACTTCCAACTTGAAATTTCTAAGCTAATTAATTTAATTAAACTTAATTAACCATTTACAAGTTGCTATGAGAATATAATTCGATTTTAATTCACACAGTAATTCAAGGACAAATTAAACTAGAATTTCTTGTTTCCATTTCTCAACACTCCCTCTCAAAAAGAAATGGATTATCATCTACCCTGCTCATGTCTCTCTGAAACTCAAATTTACATATTGACAATGCCTTTGTCAAAATGTCAGCATCTTGCTCCTCCATGGGAATGTACTCCAAGAACATAATCTACCTTAATACACAATATCAAAGAAGATGATATCAAATATTAATATTCTTGGACCATTCATGAAAAACCGGATTTTTAGAGGGCTTGATACAACTGTGATTATTGCAGTAAATCACAATTGGATCCATCTGCTGACCAAACAAACCAACCATAATCTTCCTCATTGAGATGGCCTCACATGCTGCCTGACTTGCATCCATGTACTCTGCCTCTACTAAACTGAGTGCAACTAATCTTTGTTTCCTGGTATACCAAGAAACTATTGTTGACCCAATACTGAAGATCCCTCCTGATGTGCTCTTCATGTTGAATGAACTCCCTGCCTAATCTACATCGGTGAAACCTTGAAGCTTCACTCCCTCTGTCCATTTGTACCACAATGCATATTGAGTAGTTCACTTGAGGTATCTCAACACATGCTTTTCCACCTTCCAATATAGCTTGGTAGGCCCAACCATCACTTGACTATGTTGGTTAATTACATAGCACATATTTGGTTGTCTGTTCACCAAATACATAAGTGAACCCACAAGCTGCTTGTAAACAATAACTTCCACTACTTCCCCTGAAGTAGCATCCTCCTTCCTCTAGTTACGTACAAGAGGAGTCTCCATGGGTTTTTTGCTCTCCATGCGAACCCTCCTAAGTATCTTGTTGGAATACTTTCCCTGAGACACAAACAATTCCCCATCACCCTACCATACGTCAATGCCCATAAAGTAATGCATGAGCCCCATGTCCTTCATCTCAAACTTTTTTTGCAAGATCCTCCTTGCAAGACTTGATCAACTGATACACACTTGTCAAAATAAATTTGTCGACATATAACACAATGATCAACAATTTACCTTCCACCACTATGTGGTACAGGTTCGCATTCGCTTCAGTCTTGTTAAATCCCATGTCAGTGAAGTAGCTATTGATACTAGTGTACCAAACATAGGGTGCTTGCTTTAGCCCATACAATGCTCTCTTGAGATGGAACATATGTGACTCACGGTCAAAGGTATCAAAACATTTAGGCTTCTCTATGTACATCTCTTTCTTAATCATGCCATTAAGGAAGGTTGATAGTGCTAATATAGATTTGATTGACGAGTACCTTGCAAAATGAGCAAAGGTCTCATCATAATCAATTCCCTCTACCTATGAAACGCCACGGGCCACAAACCTAGCCTTATGATTCTCCACACTACCATCTCCAGCTTTCTTTACCTTGTAAATCCATAGAGAGCTCACTACTAACTTGTCCTTCGGTCTCTTGAACACATCCCAAACATTGCTACAAACTATGGAGTCATACTCCTCAACCATGGCAGTAACCCAAACCGGTTGTTGCACTACCTCCTCAAAGGAAGATGGCTCTATCTAAACACATCCGCTCATAAGAGCCACATATCCAGTGTACCTCTCAGGTGACCTCCTTTGCCTACACTGAGATGTGGGTGCTCCCACATTCTCCTGTGCATCATGTAATAACCTGTCAACCTCTCTAGTGTTCTTTCTCCCATCTCTGGAAGACTCTACTTGAGTGGATGTCTCCACTCCTAGATCCTATACATGTGGCTACTCCACATCAATCTGAGGCTCCTCAACCTTAGGAGCTAAAATCTCCTCAACCACATGTAGCTCAAGCTCCCTCTTAAGGGAAACTTGCATGGCCTTCTCCTCATTGAACTTGACATCCTTGCAAACCACTATCATTTTGATGATCAGAAAGTACACCTGATAGTTGTGAGATGTATCAGTGTGCCCCACAAATATCCCCAACTTTGTTGTCAGCTCAAGCTTCTTCTGTGCATCGTTGGTATCATGGAATATACAAATGACCCAGAAATCCTGAAGTGACCAACATCTGGTCTCTTACTAGAATAAGCCTCCTCTAGTGTCTCATGCCAAGAATTTGATGCAGGCTACTGTTTTTGAAATAAACTGTTGTGTTTCATGCCTCAACCCACAAGTGTAGTGGTAGGCTACGATCATGCAACATTTCTCGTTTTTCCCCTACAATGCTTCTGTTCTTCCTCTCGGCCACCCCATTCTTTTGTGGGTTATGGGGTGCCATCAACTCCCATTTAATCCCTTCCGCTACAGAGAAGTTATTAAAATCATTTGAGACATACTCACCACCATTATCACTCCTCATAGCTTTAACTTTCTTTCCAAACTCTTTCTCGGCTAATGCTTTAAATTCACAAAATTTTGTGAAAATTTGATCCTTCTTTTGCATGAAAATATCCATAATTTACGAGAAACATTGTCAAAAATATAACATAATACCCGTGTATCGTTGTGGATGATGTCGAGAATGGTCCACACACATCTGAGTTGACTCGTTCTAGAATCACCTCTACTCGAATTTCTCTGTCGTGAAAGGAAGCCTTGGTGTATTTTCCCAAAGTACACCCCTTGCATGTATCAACTTGCTCTAGCGTACCTTTGGGAAGACTAGTAGGGATTTGCTGCATGATTTTAAAAGCCCCATGATGCAAGTGACCCAATTATCTATGTCATAACTCACCAATGTCTTGGCTCTTCACCTTCTCTTATTTCGTGCTCAAAGAAGCACAATTCTCTACCTCAAACATATAGAGATTCTTAGCTTAAATCCCTATCTTCTTTACTTGACCCATGCTATGTGTCGAAGGAACACATTTGCTTTCAAGAAAATCACATCATAACATCTATCCTCAAGCATGGTGACCAATATTAAGTTCTTCTTCAACCCAAGCATATACATAACATCTCTCAAGGTGAGAGGGCAACCTTCTCCCTATGAAAAGTAAATGTGCCCAATCAAATAACACTATACCTCTCATCGTTACCCATCTTGATATGCATCTGGAGATCCTTCTCCTCTAGGTAACTGAACAACTGCTTGTCACCAATCATGTGGAATGAAGCTCCACTATCAAGGTACCATACACTACCCATCATTGATGAAGCCATGCATACAATGAGAGTAAAGTCCAATTCGAATTGAAAGGCAAAAGCCTCACCCGTTGCTCCTCTTGAGGACTTCTTCTTGGACTTCTTGAGCAGACAATTTGTATCAAAATGGCCCAGATCATGACAATGAAAGCACTTAACTTTCATCATGTCTTTCTTCTTACCTCCATGGAATGAATCTGATTTGGAATGGGATCCCTTCCCTTTCCATTTCCTTGCCTTACTCACTAAGGCACCATTTTCCTCATCATCAGTCTTTGATGAGGAACCATCTCTAGTGTTCCTTCTAATCTCCTCCTGCATCAAATATGACCATAGTCATTCCCAATATGGCATATTCTCCCTACCATCGACAGATTCCTGTTAGCTATTCCAACTCTTGGGAAGGCCTAGGAGAGCTAGGCTCACCGTATCATCCTTGACAATGGTTATTCTAACACTTCAAAGCTCATCACGACAGTGAGTGAACTTGGTCAAGTATTTTGGAATGGTCTTGCCTTTCTCCATCTTCATTTTTTGAAGTATGTCTTTCAGTGCCAACTTTCTATGGTCACTGTTGTTCTGGAATAGGTCCGTCAATGCTTTCCACATAGCATATAGATTTTCTTTCCCATGAGACTCGAGCCAATGTGGTCTCGAACTCCTGCAAGGATTATCCACCTTGCCTTCACCACACACTTCTTCCCTTAGGCCAGATTTTGTGCATATGATGCTATTGGCTTAGGAATATCTTGTTCAACGAATTCCTTAAGTCCATTATCCTCTAGCACATCCTCCATCCTATCCTTCCAAGATATATAATTTGAGTTGCCTTCCAAGTCATACTAGAGCCTCAAACCGTAGAAAGCCATTTTCCGATCTTGAAGTATGTATTGCAAATTCGAATTTCACTTGTAACCCAAAACTTAAAACTTTGAAATCTTCTCTAGTATATTGTATTCACCTTTGATACCATGTAGATTTTCCTATAGATTCACAACTCATGTAATGTACTAAAAAATAAGACAATAATCTACTCTACTCTTTAAACAATAGAAACCAATGATCGATGAAAACAATAATCGACAAGAGGAAGATAATCAAAGACACATAACACAATTGTTTCTCTGGGGAAAGCCATTGCTCAAAACCATGACTATATATTGCATTAATCATAAATCTCAGTGATAATACAAAGCTTCTTCTTACTAGAACAATTCCTACACAAGTATGATCAATTCGCTACCTCACAAGTCCGCACTGACCAACACTTAGCCAATTTATGTTGCCTACTGAGCCCCTATTTCCTTGCGCAATTCCTATGAGGATCAACACATATTTAATCAGGAAATCTTTCCTCCATAAATGCGCAATCTAAGCTTAGGTTCTTCTCTAATTTCATACATGATCTGTACAACTCGGATCATTCTACAACTGATAATACACTACCCCTCCACTCTAGTATCAACCAGGTCATTCTCTAAATTTACATGCACGAGCTTCTCATGATGGATTCTTTAGTTAGCTGGATTAGCACTGAGGATGCACCAGTGCACCAACTCAATACTAGACCTCTACTAGTTCCACAAATAGTTAGAACTATTTTAACGGTTTATAACTCAGTCAAACTGAGTTATCTAATTACCTCTCAATTAAACTCATCCTAGACCCTAAAATTTAGGGAGAACATATACATGACTACAGAAAGACTTCCAACTCGAAATTCCTAAGCTAATTAAGTTAATTAAACTTAATTAACTATTTACAAGTTGCTATGAGAATAGAATTCAATCTTAATTCACAGTTTAATTCAAGGACAAATTAAATCGGAATTTCTTGTTGCCATTTCTCAACACAACACCCCAATTTGTTAGACCTCCTACTAGTTCCTCCATCTGTTGGAACTAGTTTAACTCACTTTAACTCAGATAAACTGAATTAATTAATTACAACTCAAAATAAACTGAACCATGGTTACTATAAAGTAGGAGACAATCTACATGAGTCAAGTTAGACCCTAAATCGAATTAACTGAACCAACTAAGTCAAATTATTTTAGTTAACTCATACAAGTTGTATTGTAATGTGGAATTACAATTTTTTTCTAATTTAATTAGGGGGAAATTGAATAAGGATTTTCTTTTTTCATTTTCAACAAGGCATGCATGTGAGTGGGACCCTCCAGTCACTCCCACAATTCCTGCAAGGGTGTTGGGCATGGAATCCCCCCAAGGCATGTTTTGGTGCTTAAAGCCCAAATTTTGACCAAATATTGTTGTAAAGCTCTGCGAATTACGAGCACGGAGCGCGAAAGTATGATGGGTCATAGGGTTGTCTTCCCTAGTCTTGTAATGTAATATCGGCTAGATAGACCTACCCATGGTTTGGGGACCATAGGATTGTATAAATAGAGAGAGGTTCTAATTATAGAAGGGGAAGAGGAAAAAAGGATGAAGAATTAAGTTGTATCCATGGAGTAAAGTCTAGTTTCGGGTTGTAGAGTAGGAGAAGGCTCTGCAGCTGGGTGTGCAGAGGCCTAGTAGTCCATAGCTTAGTGCACGGGCCCTTGCAGCTGAGTGCACAGGGTGGACTCGAGTCTGTAACCAAGGAAGGAATTAATAAAGAGAAGTTTGGTTATAATTATGTGTATTTGTTCTTGGGTTAATACTTGATTGATATAACTTGCAATTATATTGTTTAATTTACTGTGCGCATTTGTATGAATGGTTTATGTTGTTAAATATAACTTAAAGCACTCAATTAACTAACATTGGTAAATACAAGTAATATCTTGGGTAATAACACAGGGCGCAACATTTAGCTCCAGTGTAAGGGTTGCACGAAGGCTGTATATCAAGCTGCGAGGTACGGAAAAGTGCGTGAGGCGACCTGCGCGTAGGGCCAAACCTCAGCCCAGTTGACCTCATCAGACATCTCTAGGGTGCAAAACCTGGTTCTAGCATGATCCCATACTACTTCAGGTGAGACCTCAGTCCACACTCTATGGACTGTTGCCAAAAGGGCCAATAGTACTGGGATTTGTTTGGCTAATTCACTCTGAACCAAGGTAAGGCCCCAACAAGCCAACAAATGGTTCTATTGCTAGGATCGGGATCTGCATAGAGATGTCTAATGTCATATCACTAGAATCTGACAAAGAAAGGAATTGAAGATTGGTTGGATAGAAAAATTCACGAGTTCATGGCGCAGGAAAACAGGAATCTGCGACTATAAAAAAAAGAGTGGTTAGATTGCTACTTGTATATGGAGATCCACAATTTTTTTTTTACATCTTTGCCAACTGAGTTGTACGAGTGGATCGCGAAGCTAGCAGACAGTCAAGGAAGCTGTAGACTCGATAAACCTATTGTGTGGACCCTAGAATTGGTGCGCAGACTGGAAGCATCAGAAGATAAGATCGCGTGCACTGTGGATCACTAGCTTGATCAAATTATAGGAGGATTTATCACCGAGTTTGCAGTAGATACTTCAGTCAGTTATAGAAAGTCAGAATGATGCTTCCTCAAAGGACTGCGAGGTAAGTACATTAAATATTTGAACACTTGGATTAAAATGCTACTTCCTGAAAAATGGGTTATGCGAATAAATTTAGGTTTGGGGCTATGCAGAGTGGGAGGATCTATAGAAACAAAGGTAGTGTGGAACTAGAAACTAGTCCCTTGATTTCTCCTCCACGAAAGAGTGGGGAAGAGCTCGCGAAGGTCTCACCAAGAAGTGTGATCAGTTTGATAAAACAACGAATTCCGTGCATACCACTCCCACCTACACCACCTCTAGTTTCACCATATTCAACCTTGTCTTCGCCCACACCACCTCCGCCACCACCACAGTTCAATATGGAAAATGCGATAAAGTTACCAGTGTTCAAGGGAGTAGGGAATGAAGACCTGGACCAGTTTTGGTTCGTGGTAAAGGCTGTATAGGAAGCACAGGGAGTCACATATGGAAATATAAAGAAAACAATGCTGGTCATCGCTCTATAGGATCGCGCACTAACATGGTACATTAAGCATTCCAATGACAATCCGAACGTAGGGATCATAGACGTCCAAGCTATGCTGGACAAAGAATTTAGCAGGCAAAAATGAGAGACACGATCGATCATTGGATTTAAGGAAATTGTGATGATTCCAGGCGAGACACCGTGGGAGTTGGATCAGACATTGAAAAGTAAAAACTATGAAGCTAATATGACCTTGACGGATGGGAAACATCGCGCATGGTTTGCAGCATCACTAATGCCACATCTGAGGAACGTGTTGTCATATAACCACTCAAGCTGAGGCCTTGGAGATGGTGATGGGACTGCACAAAACCCCGATATAAGATCCTAACCTGGGAGTTTAGCAGATCCATGCGTAGTTGCAGAACTTGTGCCTTGAGATGTAGAGTTTGAAACAAGATAGGACAACTCACCTAGAAGCATGCGAGGAGGTATGGTGTGTAAAGTGCAAAGGCCAGGGACATGATAAAGACCATTGTCTAGTGTTCGTGAATTACTTGGTGGGAGGAGGAATAATGTCGTTGAGACTGGTGGCACAAGCAGGACCGAGCGCAACGCCTATATTATGATGTGTGATTTGTTAGATAGGAGGGAAGCATGCTATAGATAACTACCATCTATTACAGAAGTATAAATAGAATTCCCAAAAATTGTTATGTAATTTCTGCAGATCAGTAGGACACGATGAGTGCACCTGTAGAACGTATGAACTAATGATGGATCAGACTTCTACCTATAGAGTTCAAACCAAAACATGGGTCCTCGAACAAAATGTAGGGATGGCGTGCACTAGATTTCAGGGGCACGGATGAGGTCAAGGTGGAATGGGACCAGGAAGAGGTCGCAGATAGCTGATATGTTACAATTGCAGAGGGCTAGGGAATTATGCCCATAATTGTACAAATCTAATGAGACTATCATGCTTGTATTTTACGCAGTTTGATCACGAGATAGAGGACTATCCCAGACTGATAGCAAGGTTGTGTGATAAGGGAGCACTCCAGCCTCCCCCTAACTCAGAACCTGGAAATGATGAGGTCTGAGCTACACGAGGAAGGTTCGAATGTAAATATCGTGCTTCGAAGTGGTATCACGATAGGCAATGATAAAGGTAAGCAGCCCAAAGAGAGTGCCTAGGTTCAAAAGGCTCAACAAAGGAACCAATATTTGATTTAGAGTGTGCTAAGGAGACATCCATGGAAGCTAAGAAGAGCTTCGCAGATGCCTCCACTTCAGGAAGTAAAGAAAGACTGGATTCGAAAATGGACCCATCAATGCTCACTATGTTCTTGGAGACATGCATGAAGTTTTTGCGCAATAGCAAGGCTGTGAAGGGACTGCAAGAACTCATCACTAGATGTGCTGGAACAGTGTCATGAGAACCACGCGTAGTATGAAAGCTGGGGAAGCACACGACGTGAACATGATGGGAGATGAGATTGACTGCATAGATTGGGGAATATGAAATGGATCAAGTGATTCTGGATCTAGGGTTAGACACAAACGTCTTGCCGAAGCAGACATGGGAGCGTATGGGTAGGCCAGCACTGCAATGGTCACCTATCCAACTGTGAATGGTGAACCAAAAAAAAAATCCTATCTATGGGGAGATTGCAGGGAATCACAATAGATATTGAAGGAGTGAGTGCGCTTGCATATTTCGAAGTAATAGAGATTGTTGATGACAAGAATCCCTATCCGACACGCTATTGGGTATCGATTGGGCCATCGACATGAATGGAGTGAAAAATCTAAAGAAGCACAAGATGATTTTTGAGAAAAAGTCACTGTGCGTAGTGGTACCTTTAGACCCTGCAGAAGGATCACGCTACACAGAGCCAGTACACGACTATGACAATGACGACGATCTAGACTATATCTATAAAATAACCACGCGGGAGCAGGACTAGGTAAATCTAACAACGGATGACAGAGTCTCGTGGGAGTGCGAAAGCTTCTGCACCTCAGATTTGGACAAAGAAATAGAACGATGGCAGAACCAGTTACACGAGTTAACCACGCTCCACTGTAACATGATGACAAGGTCGTTGTGTTGCATGACCACGGAAATTAGAGATCTGCCTATGTATGATGGGTTGAGCGAGGTTGATGATTTCCTAAACAAATTTGAAAGAGAAGTACTGGAATAGTAGTGTTTCGACGCTCTGATATGGGTACTGTGCACTACACCACAAGATGGTGGGGTACACACTGAAGGCTTTTTGAGGATTGGTGCGAATGAAAAAAGATGATGCGCATGCAGTTTGAAGGTCCCAGATGCAAATGAAAGCTGGGTATGGCAGATGAAATAGCCCATGCACCCACCTTTCTAGGTGGGTACATGCGTATGGTGTGCAACTTGCATGAAGACACACCATCCTCGTGATAGGAAACATGTTCGATAAGTAGGAGAGGGCAAGACAAGGGCACAAAAAATCCCTTCGCTTGGGACCAGGAAGTAAGGTAAGACCAAGCACGCAGAAGGATATTCACACAGAAGCTTTTGATAAAATACTCAAAGCACTGAACACAGTCCACCATGTGAAACAAGCTGATTGGGACCTGCATGTGCCAATGGTTCTCAGGCGTATAGGAGCATGTGCAAATCCTTGACTGCATGGGCACCCTCGAACCTGAGGTATGAAGCGAAGGCTGTCATCCCCATGGAACATGAAAAGCCTAGTTCGCGCATAACAACACCACCAAACACGATGGTTCACAGAGTTTGGAAAGAAAGAATCACATAGCTGCAAGAAGTAGAATGCATGAGACTGGAGGAAGAAATCCAAAGGGAAAACCTTAGACTCCACAAACTTGAAAAAGAAAGAGTACAATTACGGAAGAAAAACATTATGGCGAATGTGGAAGTCAAGAAAGTGGAGGATGAAATGAATAAATATTTTCTCGGCAGATAGAACAGAATAGTAAGGCAGGGCGCATAAAATCATGAGAACTAGGTTGAGGCCTATCACCGTGAATTGATAAGTATGATGCCTTGGATCAAACCACATATTTCTAAGTATAGAGACTACAGTAGTGCGTTGTAAGTAATAAAGTGCACAATGCCGACCATAACAACAAAAGGTGCGGATTTTTCATGAACCATGATGAACAATAGGATGGAGCTTTTCACGGGTGGTGCGACCACCTGACTAGCTGAAGGAAGGACAGTCTTAGCACTCTAGGTAGTTGGAAGGGAGCGTGGGACTATAAACTATTCTGTCCGGGAGCTGCGTGATAATGGAGGTGTGCGTAGAAATAAAGAGTCACAAGGTCTGCGACCGCGCACAAGGGGTTGTGCTATCGCACAGATTGGCTAGAAAGTGATTGTTGAAGTCACTATTCATGATGGGATGCTTGACTTGAGGCCAAATGGAGTGGGTGACAGGCATTTAAGACGTGATTTATGGGCAAAATCTGGGAAAATCTGCTGCCAAGGGAGCATTAATGGACCAGATTTGGGGGGAATGGTCGAACTCAAATTCCAAAGGCATTATAAAATACAAAGGGATGACCAGCAAACAACACTTAGCCTTTTGCAAATTGAGCGATCGAACAGAAACTTGATTATCATTCACCAAGTGTTGATTGAGCCCCTCAGTTCACGAGTGCCAGATTTCCAGACGAATACAATGACAACTGCTAAGGATGGTATGGAAATAACAGAAATATCCACTAAGGATGTGCAGGCCCTGAGTGTAGGGGATGATCCGGAACGTACTGGAATTGTGGCAGAAATTCCGAAGTCACCATGTACAGTACGACCCAAGAAGGACAAACAAGCAACAGTTCGCGTATGTGTGTCCCCGCGGAACCTGCTGCACACCAAGCTATCAATGGAGGAGAATTGGAAAGCAGTCACTATAGAAACAGACAAAGAAGAGGAAGATCTGCAGGACCTTATCCTTACAAATGAAGAGGATGAAGGCATGGAGGTGGATACTTAGCCTACGCACTCTGCAACAAAACTTCCTACCTATGTCCCCCTATGAAAACGGAAGGCGAAAGTGCCCAAAGACCTTGATGAAACCAAGAGCTCACTCTAGACCCTGCTCCTCCCAGATGGAATTATGTTTGAAGGTACGCACCTGGGTCGCGTGCTGCGCTTGAAATTCGAAGATTGGTACCTCACTAACCATGAGAAGTTCCCTCATCTTGAGACCAGAAACCTCATGAAGTAGAACACCTAAGGGGGGGGGGGGGGTGACATCATTAGAGCCACAAAAGTGGTTGCGTGGAGTGGAAAACAATAGGCTGCTGAACCTACTCTGGGTGCCACATTTTCACCGCAGACTTGATTCATCGCATCTCCTAGCTTCCGTGTAAAGGGGAGGACCCCGCAGCAATATCCAAAGGAAAGGGCAGTGATTTGGCCATCGCAGAGGCCATGAAGAAAAAGTACAAGATGGAAAAGAAGAAAAGGGGCTACACCATCTCCAACATCAAGGACAAAGAAGTATGTGTAGCAACCCAAATCTTGGCAGGAAAATTTATGCACAAGGGTTGCGCAGATGAGGTACCTGCACCAGTGGTTGCACTCACTGAGTAGTGCGCAAAGGGGGTCTAGTTTAACTGGAATTCCTTTGCACAAACTTTTTAGAGAATTGTCGCGTAGCCCAAGAACAGGGTAAAATGTTCCACTATGCATGGTTGTTGCTGTCCATAGTGCTTATAGCTGGGGAATTGTCGGAGGATAGTCAATTCCCCATAATTGACAGAGATTTATTGAAGGCCGCGAAGTACGCTTCGCTCTGGGCCACAAAGGATGCTCAAAGGATTCGCGACTACAAGATCTTCTGGGTGCTCATGGAGATGGACCTCAGGATGTGGATCAACTGTAGGTTGCGGTTGTCACCCATGGTCTATAATAGTCTATAGAGTTTCAAAGAATTTAAGGCAAACATGCATAACATATATATCAGGGCGCGGAAGGACCTAACGAAACAGTGGACAAAGTTACCCTTTGTAGCCATCGACAACGCCATTTTCAATGTCTTGGAGGCATGGCCGCCAGAGTAGTACGCCCCAGACCTTGCAGAGATCAAAAGATCGGTGGCCCAAAGAAAAAATGATGAGGCCAAGCTACGCATCGCACAGTTGGCCAAAAGATGAAGGAAGCATGCAATGATAGCCGAAGTACAGACAACACGCGATGCGACACAGAAAGAAGCTGAACAGGAGAAGGCCGTAGTAGCAGCAACAGCACAGGAGGCAACTACGAAGGTAGGAAAGGACCAAACAACATAACAGCGGGAAGCAGAGGAAGCAAAGACCGAAGAAGGAGGTGCAGAGCCACAAACCGTATCAACGTAGCTGAAGCGCCAGCACCCAATAGAGCGAGATGGGTCACGGAAGAAGATCAAGGCTTTGAAATTATCCACTCACCCAATCACCTTAACCGAGGGTGATCTACATGACATCGACGAGACAGTGTGCGATGTCACATTTGAGGCTCTCCAAGATTCCATGCAGGAGAACCAGATTGTGTTGGTGGCCCTCAAAGCGTAGTTGCAAGAATTACAGGTGCACCCTCCCTAGGTTAGTACCCTCTCGACCAGACTCGCAGCCGGCTCAACAGTAGTAGAGCAGATGTTGCGTGCACGAATGATGAACACCATAGTGTTGTCGGAAGGAGAACTAGTACCATAGAATGAGGCCAATAGGCCTTCGGTTAGTGCATTGAAAGGTTTTGGTATCAATCTAGCTACACTTCCGCGTGAGACCTTATATGGGCTGAAGGATGGGATAACTGCAGAGCTGTGAGCTAGGGAGAGTTGCACGCTCCAAGTCCTTAGTGAGCAGAAGATAAATATGGAATAACTAAGCTTAAAGTGCAACAAATTGGTGTTGTAGAATCAACAATTGGTACTGGTGATAGACGACACTTGCAATAGCATCCTGGAGCTGGCCATCCCAACAGATATACTGGTGGAGGGCAGATACACGGGTTAGCAGCAGGGGTCCGCGAGGCGGAGGAAGAAATGACAAAGGTTCAGTTGGCGCTGAACCTTCAGATCTCCAAGCTGTGGTTAAAGGTGCAACCATCCACTCCTCCTTAAGTCAGAGAATAGCATTCTAGCACTATCACAATAGGATTGGAGGAAATTGGAGGTGCAGTGCGAGACTGCACCAACATATTGGAAGAATCACTTGAGGTCCTCACGAATTTGTTGGAGGACCCCAACATCCAACACTTAGAGACAAAGGTGCATGAACTACAACAGTAGTATGACAGCGTACGAGGAACTACGCAGACAGTGGTCCTCACTCAGAGGCTTGCAAGGATGCAGCAGGCCGAGGCGTTGAAAGAACAGGTGGATGTGGCATGACATAGGAAAGTAGTCCTGAAAGAACGCATTTAGCCTTGGATCGAGGAGGCCTTCACTATCACAGGAAGAATTAAAGGCAAGTTCACCCACTTGCAAGGGATGCACACATTGATGCAGAGAAGCACCCCCGATACAAAGGTCTCGGAATAACGTATGCAACAGATCCAAAAAGTAGTAGCTCAGTGCGCTGCTGACCTCCATGCAGTTCGAGAATAGTTGGCAGGAATCTACGCAAAGATCATTGCACCAACAGAGTGACTTGAGGGCAATTCATGATGTTTGTGTTGGGGGCCTGTTGGGAATGGAATCCCCCCAGGGCATGTTTTGGGGCTTAAAGCTGAAATTTTGACCGAATCTTGTTGTAAATCTCCACAAATTGTGAGTGTGAAGAGTGAAAGTATGATAGAGTCATAGGGTTGTCTACCCTAGCCTTATAATGTAATGTCGGCTGGATAGACCTACCCATGGTCCACAGACCATGGGATTGTATAAATAGAGCGAGCCTCTAAGTATAGAATGAGAAGAGGAAAAAGGATGAAGAATTAAGTTGTATCCGTAGAGTAAAGTCTACTTTTGGGTTGTAGAGTAGGAGAAGGCTTTGCAGCTGAGTGCGCAGAGGCCTAGTAGTCCGCAGTTGAGTGCGCAGAGGCTTGCAGTTGAGTGCGTAGGGCGGAGTCGAGTCTATAACCGAGGAAGGAATTAATAAAGAGAAGTTGGTTATAATTTTGTGTATTTGTTCTTGGGTTAATACTTGATTGATATAACTTGCAATTATACTATTTAATTTACTGCGCGCATCTGTATGAAGGGTTTATGCTGTTAAATATAACTTAAAGCACTCAACTAACTAACATTGGAAAATAAAAGTAAGATCTTGGGTAATAACATAGAGCGCGGTGTTCAACCCCTGGGTAAGGGCTGTGCGAAGGCTGGATATCAAGCTGCGAGGTACGAGAAAGTGTGCGAGGTGACTTGCGCATAGGGCCAAACCTCAGGCCAGTTGACCTCACCAGACATCTCTAGGGTGTAGAAACCTGGTTCTAGCACCCTCCCATACTACTTTGGGTGAGACCTCAGTCTGTGCTCTACGGACTATTGTTGAAAGTACCATTAGTACTGAGATTTGTTTGGCTAATTAACTATGAACTTGGGTCAGGCCCCAACAAGCCAACAAAGGGAGAGGCTACAGTCTTTCTCAGCTAGTTATGTGCCAGATACTGTGAGATTTAAGCCACTTTTTCAGGGCTAGTCTCCATACAACTACCTGTGACTTGATGAGACCTTCCTAGACAATAAATGACACCAAGACAAAACCACTTACAAAAAACTTGATCAAGGTCTTGACCTAACCAATCCTAACCATGACAAACATTTTCTTCAAACACATCATGAGCATGAAATCTAAGAGGCATAATAATAGATCTGAGCATAGGGGTCTTATACTTATCTTATATTCATAAAGAAGCATTGATGCCTTATCACATTAGGCACATTATCATATATTCTTTGTTCATTTATTTATGAACCATGTTATCACCTAGATTGAACCTCAGGGTAAAGGAAGGCAATGCTAGGGTAACCACAAACCATGCTTAGCCAAGTAGCTATCCCTACTAGGCTAAGAGAGGGCTCTCTCCGTAAGGATCTTAGCCAAGATGACTAGATCAAGAAAATGATATTAGGCTAGGTATAATAGCACAAGGTTTGATTTGATTTTGAAGGGTTTTGCTGGATCAGGAGGAGGCAAATATTTTAGGGCAAGGAAATTAGGTCAAAATTGCAGGGTGTTCAATGGAGCAAGGTAGGCACAATGATAAGAACCTTAGGGTTTTATGGATGAGGTGAAAAGACAGGTGAGGAGTTAGGAAGAGCATGTAAACCTTATGGATTCTTCCTAAACTAAAGAAAAAACAGACAATGAAATGTTTACCCAAAACATAGCATAAAGATATGGATTCTGCCTCTCAGACTTGTATAAATTCACATAAAGGCAATGAAATTATGAAATGGAGTCAAAAATACATTCTAACACATGAAAACATAAGAAAAACTGAACTGAAAATCATACCACATGGATCCCAAAGAAATAGCTGCAACTTTTCATTCATCTCCTGCTAAAACTGATACAAAATGATGTCTCTTCAAAGCATAAGCATCCAGCTGAGTCCAACCCTTTGCAATGAGAAATAAGAAGAATATATAGACATTGATTCAACCTCCTCCCATCCTCAGGGGTCGAATCGCTAAGATGAGGAGCTAATCTAACGAAAACTAAACAAGAAACTGGAATCTAGGCATCCTAACAACTTGCCTCTAAAAGTGAGTAAACTGATTCATTTGTCCTCCAGATAAATTTTAATCTAATGAATATACCCTCTAGTACTTATTATCCATTATATTTACATTCCTACTCATTATTTACATCAGTAAAACATCATCCATGAGAGGAAACTCAAAATTACAGTCAAAACACAGTGAAATGGAAACCTAGCACAACTTTTGTCGTATGTGTAGCGCCCAAGCCCTATGTGTAGCACCTTTTTTAGGTCCATTTTGGAGGCCTTTCTGGTGTCCAATTTGAGCTCATGATAGCTCATTGGAAAGCTCTTCTAGTATTCTTTCCATAACATCTTGAATTTCTTCATTTGAAGCTAATTTGACCCCTCAAAAACTGATTCTCCCAAGACTACTTTCGTGTGTCCAAAAAAGGGCAGAAAGGTAATTTTTTTTGGGTGTTTTTTGACCTTTTGGTTGACCATCTCTTCTCTAAAATCTTAGAAAATTCTCAGGGTGCATGTACTCATCATTCGGAATCCAAAAATGCTGACCATTCCCTCATTGGATGTCCCTAGGAAAAGCGCATCGCCTTTTTGCAGGCCATGTTTGGAGGCTTTCCCGGTGTCCAAATTGAGCCCATGATAGCGCATTGGAAAGGTATCTCTCTTGGCTACGCAATGGACCTATAAAGAACTGACAATGATCAATTATATCCCCTAAAAAGTCAATTCTCCCAAGACTGGTCAAAACCTGCAGAATGAGGCTGCAAAAATGAAGTGTTATCTTGCAGGAAACATTTGGAGGTCTTCCTCAACTCCAAAGTGAGTACATGATAGCTCATTGGAAATATATTTTTATCTAGTTATCATTTGACTCATCAAGAAAGTCATTTGGATACTCCAGATAGAAGAAAAAGAGATTTTTCCAAAGTCGCTCCAAAAGTGCAACAACTCTCTTATAGCAACTGTATTTTTGACATTTCTATAAATCCATGACACCTGTGTAAAATGTGAATGAGGTTTTGCATATGTGGCCTATTATGGACAAAAACCTCTCTAAATTTTTCCAAATTCATCTTTGTTTGGTCTAAAACATAGTTTGAATAAAAATCGGCCCTACGTGTGGCAAATTGTCTGTCCCTTGGAATGATTTCTTGAAAAATGATGGAGACATGATACGGTTCCTTGGTCCTTCTCCTCAACTCCTTGGAAGCAATTTAAACATTTCAAATTTTCCTGTAGTCACTGAGAGGTAGGTCTGTGCAATTTCAGTGGACAATGGCTGCTGTCAGGATGAGGCCTTGGGAGGTCCATCTACACAATTTATGCACGCAAGGCCGACAAGACAACTTGGAAAACATTGCGCAGTTCTGAGGCTCAAAGCACTACTGTGGGAAAAGGATCCCGAGAGGACACCTTTGTGCAATTTCTGAGTGCATTGTTGTTGGACTGTTTTGTGCATTTATGGAGAGTAGTGATGGTTGGGGCCTTTACAGTTTGTGGGGGTTCAATAGGAAATGGAGGTTGGTGTCTCTGTGCATTGTGGGGTTTTAGCAGGAAAGGGAGGTTGTTGTCTATGTGCACTTCGGGGTTTCAGTAGGCAAGGGAGGAAGCTTGATGGTTGCAAAAACAGAGCACATAGTTCTAGGAAGCTGGATGAGACTAGATTTCTTGGGAAAATGACTAAGTGTGAGATTAGTGAAACATATGCAAACATTGATAGGACTTGACCGTGATCGTACACAAACATGTAGACCATCCAGAATACATAATACATACTTTGATTGATGCACCAACCTTCATGACGTGAGTGAGTGAGGTGAGTGTCAAACATGTCTATGTGATGACAACCACTCATACGCAAACAATTCCCTTGAAGCAAGACAACATTCCCTTTGCATGATGGACAACAAATGCTATGAACGAAAATGACATATGCTACAAAAATATGAGAACGTAGACAAATTTTTAGGATCAAGGAGGGGAGCTTGAAATCATCAACTTACCAACAAACGACGAAGGATGATCGATCCCGGGATCCAAAATAGGCTTCGAAATTTGCATGTGAGCCAAAATTTTAGAGGGTGGTTGTAGCCGCTACAACAAGTCTCTAGACCCTTGTAGAGTTATTGGGGTGGAGAACTAGAGTTTTGTATTCCCTAAACTAGTTATCAGGTGGAGCTTTAGACTCTTTGGACTCCCTGGATTGTTTGTGTTTGGGTGGAGACACAATGCACTCTAAATTCCTTAACGCTAAGTGGAGGCATTTTGGACTATGTATTCCCATGTGAATGTGCATTTGACTGGTGTGATGATCCCTTTAGCACTTCCATTCACGGTCTCTAAATTAGGCTCAGGGGTGGTTAGCTATAAGAAAGAACAATAGTGTAGCCAACCTATGGTTGGGTGGAGAGTTGAAGTCCCATTCTCAGTTTCTAGTCATTTACTCATAAGATAAGCTTCTTTATAGGATTATTGTGTATTCAAATGCAATGTAAATGCTTGAAATTATTGTTAAAATGTGTGTGTTGATTGATGAGGAGTGTATTCTCTTATGTGTATCGATGGATTTATGCCTTTCCATTGCCATGATGAGAGGGAGTTGTGGAATATTTGTTTAATTCGTTAATTCCATGTATTAAAATTATTTGGGCCCGAAGTAAATATTTTAGGTATCCAGGGATAATAATGTCACCTCAAACATGGGCCTTTGTTCCCCAAACATTGTTATGATCCAAAATAAATAAATAAATAAATAAATAAATAAATAAAGGTACACACCATGTACACTAATGTGAGTGTGGAGAAAAATCTAATATACGTAAGAAAAATAAGTCAATAACACCTTAAATAATAGGATATCCTCCTTCAAATATGCAAATATATACATATATCCCAATCAGATGTCCTCAATAATGACTACATGATCTCTATATATACCTATTCACACATTGCACATGTGGTCCATTTATTATCAACATGACCTTATTTCATATACATTAACACATTACATGTACATCTAACCCAATATATGGCCCCCTTGGGGTCACATCATATATATATTTAGCCCCGTATATGACCCCATTGGGGTCATACCATAGTACCCTCCTTCAGAAAGATTTAACCTCAAAGCTTCACAATCAAGGGTGTTAGAAGTGATGAAAACAAATAATGGGATTTCCTTATATTCCTACTTTCTTCATACCATTGATCATGATCCATCCATCTAAACTCAATTCTATTTAGTATTAATCCTTTATGGTTGGTGGTTTCCTAAATTTATTTCATTTGACTCCATGTATTGTTCTCGTGACTCTCCAATTTGTAGTAGTCGTTGTTCTTTGATAATATATTTTTGAATAATGGTTTTGTAATGATCTATTCCATGAATATTGATGTGTATTCCATCTTATTCCTTGATAATGTTGATATTTATCTTCTTGTCCTCCTTGGAATCATTCTTACAAATGAGGATGTCAATATGGTTTCACATTTGATGGCTTTCGTTTACTCCAAATATCCATTTCATCTCTCTTTCTTTTTAGAGAAAATGACATCCTATGTCCTCTTTACTTCGTATTTGATTACTCTATCCTTGGACATAATACCTTGATATTTGACATGTATCTCCTTTAGATATATTTTGACATCTTGAATTATCCTCTACCGACCCTTATAATCTTGTCTTATTTCTCTTTTTGAAGTTGCAATGTGACCACATCTAACAAATTCTAACATCCTTCTCCAATTCTAGACTATATTTCTGATCATACCATATAAGTGTCTAGGGATCATTCAATCTTTTTACAAATTCAAAATTCAAGCCTTTTGGTACTCTTCATCTAAGATCCTTGTTTCTTCTCAACTTTGAGATTACTTATTTACTTCCTTCAATATCTTGATGCCATCCAAAACTTTCTATTATGTTTTTGTAATCTACATATTTCCTCATCTTTCTGTCTCAATTCTTACCTTGAATCATTCTAATGAGACATAATTTTAACATATTTTTAATAGTTGAATACCCTTTATGGTTCATTAACCTCACATCAATTTTGCCTCCTATGTAAAAAATAAATTCATTATATTATCCTAATTACCAAATGTTATTGAATGTAACCATGATCCAACATTTAATCTCTTTTTCTTCTTTCATAATTAATTTAGGTTGTTTTATTATTTCTTACATTGTTAATAGAAGATCAAGATCCATTTTCACATTTAAAATCAATAAACATTGGTGACCCTTATCTTTGAAGCATATAATCATATTATAGGCCATCTTAGGGGCTTTTGATACCAAGCATATTCCACATCATCAAAGAGGTTCTTGGATTAATATATTCTATGGTTTTGCATTAGTGTGTTCCCACTTCAGCACAATATATGTACACAGATGGTCATGACTAAGTATAAGACATAAAATTGTTTAACCAACTAATGGTAGCATAATTAACCTAATATGGCATTGTAATGGCTTTCAAATGCATGATCCAACAAAAGACAACTTCCAACAGTATATTTTTCCCTTCCTCTTGATGGTAGATAGAAAGTATTCAATGCTTCAATGGATTGAACCAGCAAAAGTTTTTTTTTCTTAGTTGTATTTGGTGTGCATGATATAACGAGAGATCACATCACTTTGTTAGTTGTTGCAATGAAAAGCTATATGCCATAAATTGGATGGTTCTTGCCACTCCATTTATGTAACAAGAAGATGAACTTTTTCCATATATTATTAAGTGAACTTCCATAGTATGAGTAACAAATGTGTGCTTAGACAATTGTTGTTTCAAAAAATCTCTTGTAAACTTTATATAACAAATAGAATATTTTTTTGTATGGTTGCAAGTTGAGCGCGTTTTGGTGATTTTCTAGATAATGAATTGGCCATGCCTTAGGTAGAGCCCACTTGAGGTATTATTGTATGCCAATATACATATATGTACAATGCTTTATTTCCTTCCCATTAGCTTTGGTTATCATTTAATTTCCAATTTTATCTTTCCTATCTATTACATTTTCTATAGAGTTGGTGTGCTATAGAATCACTTTATTCTTGGTTAAGCCTAGTATTTAGAGCTATATGTTGAAATCATAGGTCTAGTTCCTAAAGAATTTGACATGAGAGGTTCCACTAAGTGATATTAATTGTTTTTTGTATTTTTATCATAGAATTTACATTTCATTTTGGATTTAAATTAGAATTGCTTGTATTCTTATGATTATGTGAAAGCAAGACTAGTTCTTAAAAAAATCATTTTAGATTAATCAAACCATTTTATTGTGTATACTACACTAAGTGCATTACAAGTTTAGATAAACCTAATTTGGAAATTTTTATCTTTAGTAATGGATTTAATTTCTAACAATGGGGAAGTAAATAAAAACACTATCATTTTTGGCACCATTACTGGGGAGACACTCAAAGGATTAAGATTTCCATCAATTTTGGAAAGGTACTAGATTAAAAGAGACCTCAAGATATTATAAACTACCCATTTGATATCATTTTATTAAGGTGCCATGTGTTAGGTCATACTAGATGCATAAGGAGAGCGAGAACTAACGAAAAAAAATAAATCATTTTCATGTTGTAGTAGGAGCCATCAACAATATTGCCATCCAAGTAGGAAGAGGAGGAAGAGAGGGATCCTCAGGAACCTAACTTAAGAACCCAAAACCAAGGAATCATAAAGAAAAATTAGCATTCAATATAATAGAAAAAAAAACTCCCAACATTGAATCCATAGCTAGTGTAGATATAAACCCTATAGTTTACAGTCCTCAAATTCTAAAGAAGAAAGTGAAAATTTCTTAGAAAACCCTATTGATGAACATAATGATTCTATTCAATAAAATGAATCTAAACCTTGGAGGAGAACATGTTGGAACCTAAAGTTATGTTGGTTCATAAAATCTCTTGAGCTTTTGAGGATTGTTAGTTAAAGGGTGAACTAACACTAGTCAGGTAGTAAAATTATCACCTTGTGTGATAGTCAACTAAGTGGTTGTCGAATTGGTAGAGTAACCTGCTAGAAAACAGTGGTTGAAAAATGGGAACATTGACTAAATAGTTGAAGGAATCAACTAGATCTTTGGATCAACTCGAGCAGTCAATAGATTTACATAAATGTTGTTGATGAGATAACGCGCATTTGTTAGAAATAATTGTAATGAATGAGCCTTGTGATTGGAACAAATCCTTCGTAATTTGAGGAGATCGGTTAGATTTGGTACTTATAAATAAAGGACCATGTGGGTTGAATATAGTGTAATAGAGAAGTATGATGATGAGAATAATACATTTATATTGAGATCTTACTCATTATGTATTATGATGTTCTGAACATAATGTGTTGTTCTTTAATGATAGAGTGATGTCTCTTGAAACCACCCATCTTCTTGGATTATTATTTTATCTTTTTGTTTTTAAATATATTATTAGATTGAGTTTCTATTCTCTATCCTTTGGTTTTTGGATTCATAGCATACCCCAACATGGTATCAAATCACTTGAAATGGAATGGCCAACTAATTGATCTAGCAACAAATTCACTTTCTTAATCATAATGCAAGTTGTGCGTGCTCATACCACATAGAATGAGTGGGTCATTGATTCTAGTTATATCAATCATATGGAAAAGGATGCTTCTCTATTTTCCTCCCTGGTTAAAACTATTGAGAAAAATATTTACTTCATAGATAAATTTTATCTTAATAATTGCTAGTCATGGCAATGTCCCTTGTCAACATGGTAAAATTCTAAATGTCTATCATGTGTCTAGTTTGAGTGCAAGTGTGTTGTGAGTTTCATAATTGACACAAACTGTTGAAAAGTGTGCAATAAGAAATACTAATTTTAGGAAGTGCTAGAAATAGAAAGACTAAAAATAGCACTTCTAAAAATAGCAGTTTGGCCAATGAGCATTTTGGCCACCTTGGGTGAGAGGTGAAATTGCTAAAAATAACATCTTCTAAAAATAACATTTCTGGGTCCCTTCCTATTTTTAGCAGTGCCTGGTCTAACTATAGGAAGTAAAAACGAATTTGGTCTTACCAATAGTTTAAAATATTAATTAATTAATTCTCGATAAGTTAATTAGTTAAGGAAAAGAAAACTTGAAGTCTTTGTGAGAACATGCAATTATTTCTTCATGCATTAGGGAATGTGTCCTTGATTTGCTCCACTGATTGAGGAATTAAGGATGAGTTCCATATTGAGAGGATTAGTTGACTTGGTTTAACTTAGTCAAGTTTAGTTAAGTTAATTTAACAAGTTGTTAAATTAATGAGATTCAGTTTGTTAATGCTTGCATGCATGTAACAACTGGTATTTTCAGATAATTGAATATTATAGCATAAATAACTCATGCATGTTAGTTCAGACAAAGACCTAGTTGATATCAGAGAAGGGACAATGTACTATCAGTTGGATGAATATTTTTCCTATAAAGGAAGCTCATCCATGATGAGGATTTATCCTCTTCAAGTTTGTGCAGTTAGATCAGAGGTTAGTGAGTGTGTGAAGAGGCCAATTCACACAGGTGGCAACACTAGACCCGAAGGAAATTGCACAAGGAAATAGGAGGCTTGGAGGGCAGAGGAGAAGGTTTGTGAGAAGCCTTTAACTGTCTATGAGCAATAGAGGGATTGTACTAAGAGCTGGATAGCTTCTGAGCTAAGGCTTTGTGTAATCCTGACTATATTTCCACTTGTATGATAATATAGAGATGGGGTTTTAGGTAGGTGCTTTCCCTTGGTAAATTCTTCTATGTTATATGTGATTGATTCCTTCTTATCAGTTATATGTATTCTTATTGATGTTGCTCATGGTTGATTAAGCTTCCACTAATTTTTTTTGTAGAAGTAGATCAAGTGTTTTGCTTTAGTACATTGCATTACCAGGTGATCTACAGGTGGGAAATTTCTACATGGTATCAAAGCTAGTTGATTTGTAGAAAAAGTTCTACATGGTATCAAAGCTAGCTGATTTGTAGAAAAATTTCTACATGGTATCAAAGCTAGCTGATTTGTAGGAAAAATTCTACAAAATTCTACATGGTATCAGAGCATAGGTGATCAAGGAGAGCATAGTATACTGAGAGGAGATTTCAAAGTTTTGAGTTTTGGGCTGAGAGTTTGCAGAGAAGATCTGAAAATTTTTGTACAAAATTTTGAGAAATAAATAGCAAATTTGGTTTCCTTGCAGAAAAATACCAAAAAAAAAAAAAAATCGGTTGAATCAGAGTTCGGATGAGGGAGATATCACTGATTTAAAATCAGTTTTTTTTCTAAAAAATTTCGTGACGGTGGGAAAGTGGATATAGATTGGTGTGCTAGCCAAGAACTTGTATGCACTTGAGGTACAAGATGCATGCAAAGGCTTGAGGAGCAAGGCAAAGGTTAGAGACTTGGTGGTTGAGAGAGAGAGTATATTACCACTCAACATGTAGTGCCAGAAGAAGTCTTAGACAGTTGTGGAGGAGCCACGATTGGTGCAGCAGCTTTAGGAGGTTGTGGAGCAGCCACAATAGGGGAAGCAAAGAGGAAATCGAGTAGAGACATCTACTCATGCAGAGACCTCCAGTAGGGGGAAACTTCGAGCTAGGCGGGCAGAGGGATCACATGCAGCCATACCTCCAGGTAGGAGGTGGGGCGATGTGGAGTGATCATCCCAAGGAGGAGGGGCAGGATCCTTGAGGTATCTAACCTCTTGGATGAGACCTTGCTATGGAAGCCTCGATGTGGAGTAGCAGGAACTGATTTATTGGGTAGAGACAAATGCATATGGAGCGGCAGAGATAGCTACAGTGCAAGGAATCCCAGGACAGTGCAGAGCATGTAGGCTGCAACAATGCGAGAGGCAAAAGTGTGTTGCACAGTGTAGGGTAGCACAGAGAAGGGTGCAATGGTGCAAGATGCATGGAGATGTTGCAATAGCACAGAGGTTAGAGAGGGAGCACTTGTCAACAGCAGGTAGAGCTTTAGCATCAGAGTATGTTTCTAGTCCAATAGAGAGGTTAGTAGGGTGTTTTTTTTGTTCCGAGTGTTGCTGGAGCAACCGCACTTGGTAGATATGTTGCATGCAGAACATTCCAAAGTTACAGGATCGGGTTCGAGAGGAAGCCTTTCTTGTTGAGAGGGAGAGTTGAAAAGTGTGCAACAAGAAATGCTAAATTTAGGAAGTGTTAAAAATAGAACTGCTAAAATTAACACTACTAAAAATAGAAATTTGGCCAATAAAAATTTTGGCCACCTTGGGTGAGAGGTGAAACTGCTAAAAATAACATCTTCTAAAAATAGCATTTATGGGTCCCTTCCTATTTTTAGCAGTCCTTGGTCTAACTATAGGAAGTAAAAATGAATTTGGTCTTACCAATAGTTTAGAGTATTAATTAATTAATTCTCCATGAGTTAATTAGTTAAGGAAAAGCAAACTTGAAGTCTTTGTGAGAACATGAAATTATTTCTCCATGCATTAGGGAATGTGTCCACGATTTGCTCCACTAATTGAGGAATTAAGGATGAGTTCTATATTGAGAGGATCAGTTGACTTAGTTTAACTTAGTCAAGTTCAGTTAAATTAATTTAACAAGTTGTTAAATTAATGAGATTTAGTTTGTTAATGCTTGCATGCATGTAACAACTAGGATTTTCAAATAACTGATATTATAGCTTAAATAACTCATGCATGTCAGTTCAGACAAAGATCCGGTTGAGATTAGAGAAGGGACAATGTACTATCAGTTGGATGAATATTTTTCCTATAAAGGAAGCTCACCCATGATGAGGATTTATCTCCTTCAAGTTTGTGTAGTTAGATCAGAGGTTAGTGAGTGCGTGAAGAGGCCAATTCACATAGGTGGCAACACTGGAAACAAAGGAAACTGCACAAGGAAATAGGAGGCTTGCAGGACAGAGGAGAAGGTTTGTGAGAAGACTTTGACTGTCTATGAGCAACAGAGGGATTGTACTGAGTGATGGATAGCTTCTGAGCTAAGGCTTTGTGTAATCCGGACTATATTTCCACTTGTATGATAATACAGAGATGGGGTTTTACGAAAGTGCTTTCCCCGGGTAAATTCTTCTGTGTTATGTGTGATTGATTCCTTCTTATCAGTTATATGTGTTCTTATTGATGTTGCTCATGGTTGATTAAGCTTCCGCTAAATTGTTTGTAGAAGTAGATTAAGTGTTTTGCTTTAGTACATTTCATTACCAGGTGATCTACAGGTGGGAAATTTCTACATGGTATCAGAGCTAGCTAATTTGTAGAAAAAGTTCTACATGGTATCAAAGCTAGCTAATTTGTAGGAAAAATTCTATAAAATTCTACACAAACTAGTGATACTCCTGGGTTTTGGTTGGATCATTTCATTGCTAAATATTTGAAGAAAAATTAGTCAATTGTTGTTGAAGTTATTCTCAGCTTCAGTAACGAAATGTACAAGTTCCATGATCTATCCTAATCTTCTCATGAACTAGCCACTCTTATAACATAGACAGTTAAAAAAAATCAAATCTAGCATGAAATACCCAAAACATTGAACTTTAGGAGCACTTGGACTATGAGGACTTAGAATATGGTTGTTTTCCTATGAAAGATACTTCCACTTAGAATAACTTGTCACCACTGGGAAGCCCTTCTTGTAGCAAATATGCCAAACCTTCCATGTCCCATTTTATGTTCACTTTAATATCTATTTTTAAACCTTCCATGATCCCTTTCATGTCTTCTTTTATGCTTGATTTTAAACCATTCATCATTGCTTTAAGTTCATCTTTAGTTTATCTTGGTTGCACTTGGTCTCGTAACTTTTATATATCACGTTACATTTATTTTTCTTCTACATGCGTCATAGTAGAGATTTCTTAGTGATTAATGGGTGTAGCATTCTTTTGTTTGGGAGACATTTTGAAACCAATTAATGATATCTATATATGTCCTTTGAATCAATTCAAACTGAATTTTCAAACAAATGTTATGCAAATTTAAAAATACTCACCTTTTAAGAGCTTAATTTTGAGCTTATAGATCTCGATGACCTTGAAACTATTGGATCTTAGTGATTTCATCCTTCCAAGCTCTAAAACTATGTTTTGAGGTAGCTCTTAGTGTCTTCTTTTCAACGCCACAAATCAAATTGAGATTGGATTCTTCAAGGTAAAGTTATGCTAAATCTCCCACAAGGCTTGATAATGGATTGGTTTAGTAGAGCGAACTTGTACGAGATGCCATGTGTCATTATTTCAACTTTCAAGCTTGTAACTCGTACCCAAAAAACTAAAATCCATACACTTTTAGTCACTTTCATGAAATTCAAATCTGATACTCGAAGAGAAAGTTATGACAATTTTCCGTGGGACACCTATTTGAGATTGAATTATGGAGCATACAAAAACCATAACTTCCTTGGACCATATCTCTGGAAATATAGCGAACCAAGGCATTAAATTGTACCCAAATATTCATCAAGATTTTTCCTCCACGTGGTAACAATTTCAAGGT
The DNA here is from genome assembly GCA_000404065.3 of Pinus taeda. Taxonomy (NCBI): domain Eukaryota; kingdom Viridiplantae; phylum Streptophyta; class Pinopsida; order Pinales; family Pinaceae; genus Pinus; species Pinus taeda. Next base: position 30,473 of record APFE031501722.1, on the reverse strand, counting down.
CTGAAAATTCATAAAATTTGTTTTTATAATGAAAATCCCATAATGACTTGTTTGAAGCAACAAAACCCTAGGATCAAGAGCTCTGATACCAAAAGTTACGTATCTAGATCAAAGATAGATCAACGACTAGATAATAAGTCATTTCACGAGGGAACCTCCCTTTGCATTATACAAATTAACAATTCTTGGATGACTCAAATGACAAGACCTCCTTAGTATATGTAGGAGTCTAAAGGGTCAAAATATAATTAAGGCCTACATAACAATAATCATGTAAAGGCTACACTAATATTATGAGGACGTAATTGAGAAAAAAATGGACAACATAGATTCAATCAACTCTACAAAAATTTTTTTGGTAACCACCCTACTGCCACCAGCCACGGGGTGGACTCTCCTTCTTCAAACTCAAGCTCAACAGTTATCAACATGACAACACACAGCCTCTTTTTTGTTCTTCGATTGGTCACAAATGTATTTTTGTCTATCTTACATTTCTTCTTGTTTATATTAAGCCCTATTTTTGGTTTAAACTCACCTATAAGCCAAATACAATGAGGAAAAAATTGAAAATTTTGATTCCCTGTTATCGATTTAGGCTCACAACTTTATTTATGTTGAAATCAGTTTCTTTCCTGCAATAATATAAAATAACTCCTCTAATCTTTTATATATATATATATAATATAATTTAAAATTTATTCATCAATTAATAGATATATTCTAAACCTTTCTGGTATTGGAATTAACACTTTTTGACTTATCCCATGCACTGTCAAATCCATGATAAACTTTTCTGTTGACACTTTTGACTTGTCCAACGCACTGTCAAATCCATGATCAAGATCTTCTTGTAGTTAATAATTATCTTTTTTTTTACCCACTTTTCCCAATAATGGTTGACGCTCTTAGGAAAGATTGAGGGGTGAAATATATATATATATATATATATATATATATAAATTTAATCATGGTTAATGAATAAATTATTAACCTTTCGTGCAGTTGGCATTGGCATTATACTTTTGACTGGTCTCCGGCACTTTCAAATCATGATCTAAGTTTTCTTTGTACTACTTTCTAACTGCCTTTTTTTTTCCAATAATTGGCTTTAAAATATTGAATGAAAATGACGCTCTTGACAAAGTTGAAGGGTGTACGTAATATAAATTGATTCCCGTCTAGAGACGGGATTGATTTGAAAGCCACTGAAAGTTCAGTATTACGTAATCTCGGTGCTTACAGGTCTTGCTTCCCAATTTGGGAGCAGAGTCAAAAAGCTTGAGCGATAAGTCTAGATTTGCAAGATTCGTGTTTTTCTTTTACATAAAAAGATAGAACACAGCGATATGTATAAAGAAATATGTAACCGGTACGCAATAACTATGTCTATACGCAATATTCAACCGATCTCATTGCGCAATGAAAACTTGCATAGAATTTTATAGTTCAAAGGTAACTTAACTTCTAAGTTTCCAAAGTAGATCTGCCGTAGAAAAATGGAGTATGACGGCCTCTATTTAATACCCATGACTTCAAAGCCTTCGAGGTCACGAATGTGATAAGCAGCCGGGGACTGAAAAACAAGAAAAGATGAATGGGGACAGTGGCAGTGTGATTATTCTGCCTGTGGTTAGCAAACAGTTCTGCTCCATTTCACAAACCCAATTCATTGTGAGGAAGAGGCCGTGCGTTGTTAATGGTGGCGGCTTTGTGGTCACTAATTGCGGAGGCAACGAAGTATTCAGAGTGGAGGGATGCGGTCCAATGTTTAAAAACGAAGCTGTTCTCAAAGACGATGAAGGGAATTCCATACTAGCCCTAAAACGCAAGGTTATATGACTGGAAAAACCAAGTTCATTTTTCAAAATTTATAATAATTGTGAAAGTAATAAGGATGTATGTATGTATTTTCCAGGTGGGTCTTCTGGAGGTGCTCTGCTTTCGAACTCAATGGAAAGGCTTCGTGAACGACGAGATAGATGCGCACCAGAAACCCATTTTTAAGGTCATCGCTTCGGCCGTGAGTTGTTGCCAGAAGGACGACCCCATTAAGGTCTCCCTCACAAATTCAGAGAAGAATAAAATGGGGTGGGACTACAAGGTTGTGGGTGGTTTCACTGAACGAGACTGTGGCATCTACGATCATTCCGGTGCAATTGTTGCAGAGGTGGGCCCATTATCTTTCTCTTGCTTTCTGCTTGGTTATTCAGATAAATGATCCAAATATTGAATGGTTTGCAGGTGTCTGTGAATACTGGATTTACGGATGTGAAGGACATATACAGCGTTGCAGTGCGAGCAGGAGTTGATCAAGCATTCGTTTTTGGAGTGATTGCCATTCTTGACAAACTTAGTGAAGAAGCTCATGGCTACTGACAGTATTAACATATACTCCTTGAAACAAACTGTAGATAAGGAATACTCGGTTCTAAAGCTGTTGCCGTTTAACCTAACATTTGTAGCCATTTCTGAGTAGGCCGTGTTCTGATTTTTACATTAATGTAATGCGCTGTGGAATTATCTGTTATAAATGTTAATAAAGCAGAGTTTGATGGAAATTGGGGTAAAGAAATATCGTAAACATACGAGTAAGATACTTGGAGTTGAAGTTTTGTGGATATTGATTGGTATGGGAACAGAACAAATGTTTTGGCAAACTGTAATACGACTCAACAAATCTCTGTTTCGAAATTTACGTGTGTAAGATGCCATCCTGATTATTTTAATTTGTTAACAATGTAGAACTTACGTTCTATGGTCCAAATCCATTGTTCTCTGGGAAAAACAGTTCATTTCAAATAAAAAGAAATAAGCAATTAGAGAACATTACCGTAACCAATTCATCTATAAGCGAATGTGTAAACGTGTCATGGGAGAGCGAATGTGTAAACGTGTCATGGGAGAAGAGACCATAAAAACTGGTGTTTATATTGGTCACAAGTTTCTATTGATTAGTTGCATAAAGAGCTCGTTGGAGTTTACTATGAAAGACCTATCTCTTTATTTGTAAATGTGTTTTTTTAAAAATGAAACTAGCATTTGCACTAGATATTGCAGAAAAATGCGGTAAGGCATAAATTGAAGAACACAAATACAACAAAAGAATACTTTGATAAAGAATACAAATATATTGAATGCTCAAATCAATGCCTCATTAACTGGAACCACTTAGTAGACATATCTATCACATTAAGATTACACACAATGATCAAGAAATTTCCCATATACAAACAGCACCTTTATTGACCAGAAGACCCTGATTTGGCCTTTTGTTGAAACATCCATATATATTTGCATTGGCAATGCTTGTGTTTGAAGAATTTTACTACTTAAATGGTTGGAATTTATCCACACCCTATTTGTATATGCCAACTTTATTTGGGATTCAGTATTTCCATGGCCTCTTGTGTGGTGTGAATTCATGTCTCTTATTATTTGAATTTATTATTCTATCTACAATTGCTATTTATCATTAGGAGATTAATTTGTTTTAAAAGATTGCTAATAAAACATAAGAATTAGGGTAGAAGTGATTGTAACAACATATAATGGTGGTAAATTAACAATATCAATGTACCATTCAAACACAATATTTATAATGAGAAGGAAGTACAACATTAGGAGAGAAACCCATTATTAAAATGGCACAATACTAATCTTTAAATCAAGCTAGAAGATCTAAATGTATAATATTGACCGCTCAACTCTAAGTGCTTAGATCATCAATCAATGTGTAATTAGTGTAATTACAATTTCATATGACTATGTCTATTTATAGTTTAAATTCATTCCACAATATTAATTAGTAAAATCAAAATTAACTATACATTATATGCATCTTAACTTTATACAGCTCTACCAAAATTTTAAAATTGGAAATATACATTATTACACTTAGGGATGAAAACCCATAGTATTACATTGATATCAATTTTTTAAATATTTTCTTATACTACAATATTTTATTCTCTTTATTTTATTGCCCATTTCCCTATTTGTTTGTAAAGGGATGTATTACATTTTCCTTATGGAGGGATGTATTACATTTTTCTTATATTTCCATATTTTACATATGTCATGTTAGGAATCAATGTCAAAGTGTTCTTCAAATTTATCTCTTTGTGGAATGCTAGGACGAAAGCAAATCTTGCATTGGTGGAAAATTATGTGGTGGCATTACTGAAAAATAATAAGCCCGAGAAGGAGTTGCAAAAGATCCGCGTTACTCAACTTAAGGAGATTTTAACATTTTTGTGCTTATTATTTAATTAGAATTTTTGATGTTATATCTGAACTTATAGACTAGAAATATTTCCAATGCCTATATATGTGCAGTTCGTGATTTTTATTTTATTTTTACTGAAACAGAAGATAGCACGAATCTGGCTTTTGTGGATGATATACAATTTAGGAATCTGTGTTATGCTTTTTCTTTTTGAGAAAAAAAAAACAGAATTTAGGAATCTTGTATATTCCACTACTACTATTGTCCTTGCTGATTCTGCAGGTATGAGTTCGTCTCTTTAGAATTAGAGACTTCCTAGTGCTATTGTTGATGTTTTTTCTGAACATGATGAACATGAGTGAAGTAATGATGAAGACACTGACCGAAACTCTAAACCCAGAAGGCAAATTGTTGACTCTCCATCGTTTACACATGGTGAAGATTTAAGAGGTATTTGAAACAGGAGGGTCAGGTCTCATTCTAACTGTTTGGATATCAATAGGTTATTAAAATAAACTTTTAATAATGGAAAGAGAAATAAGGTTCTGGAATTTACTTAATTGTTATACTTTCAGAATTATAAGTATTAAATTTGTGAAACTACAGTGAAAATGAATATTAGCAAATATATAAAATAATTAAACATAAAATAATTATAAAATTTTCAAAATCACAATGATAATCATGATTAATGAATTGAAAATTACAACGAAAACAAGTCTTTTGCTGATACACTAGTCCTAAAAACATCCCTGATATTGAACATATGATTCCCTGCAACATTTCATATGTTTAACCATTTTCAACTTGCAAAGTGGTTTACCAAACTTTTGGGTGTTAGTGACATAGATCTGTTTAAATGAAGTTTATACTGTTACTTTCTCTCTTTTAATGATTAATATAAGTGGACTGTAGGCTAATTTGTGCTCATAGGGAACTGAATACTCAACACTGGACCAAATTATCTGATAAAATAAAGCGATGTCTTGAAAGAGGACCTCTTAAATTGCCAACTTACACAAGTTCTGGAGATATCTAGCTAGGTGCCCCAAATGAAACCTTCATTCCTGATGACTTGAAGTTGAACGAGTTGTTCATGGGATCTTCTGCAAGCCCAAAATTTGCATTGCATCGTAACCCTTCTGATCCTAGGATACCACTGGACTCATTGCTCTCAATTTATATCCATTTTTGAGCTCGGAACATATCCCAAGAAACACAAAAGGTTGACATATCTTTGGAAAAGATTTCTGCATGAAAGGGGATGGTCAAAGTAGGACTATTCAGAGTTATTTTAGCATATCTTGCAAACCCTTTCACCAAATTGCCACCTGATACAAGGCATCAAAATCTATAATAAAAAATGAGTTGCATTAAAACACTAAGCAGTGAGGGCAGAAAATATATAAAAAAGAATATCAGAATAACAATCTCACCCATTTTTTTAACAATTTGAGAAAGAACAGTATGAGAGTTTAACCTCTGGAACAGAGCATAGCATATTGAACTTTTGGGTGTTAGTGACATAGATTTGTTTAAATGAAGTTTATACTGTTACTTTCTCTCTTTTAATGATTAATATAAGTGGACTACAAACTAATTTGTGCTCACAGGGAACTGAATACTCAACACTGGAACAAATTATCTGATAAAATAAAGCGATGTCGTGAAAGAGGACCTCTTAAATTGCCAGCTTACACAAGTTTTGGAGATATCCAGCTAGGTGCCCCAAATGAAACCTTCATTCCTGATGACTTGAAGTTGAATGAGTTGTTCATGGGATCTTTTGCAAGCCCAAAATTTGCATGGCATCCTAACCCTTCTGATCCCAGGATACCACTGGATTCATTGCTCTCAATTTATATCCATCTTAGAGCTCAGAACATATCCCAAGAAACACAAAAGGTTGACATATCTTTGCAAAAGATTTTTGTTGGAAACGGGATGGTCGGAGTAGGACTATACAGAGTTATTTTAGCATATCTTGCAAACCCTTTCGCCAAATTTCCACCTGATTTTTTGGTCCTTTAATTATACATATGATCCACATTATTTTGGTCCCCTCCACATACTATTTAGGTCTAGCAACGTGATCTTGTAAAAAGAAACAAACCAAAATGTCATGAGTCTGTCATCCACTCTAACGAGGTCAATTTAAAATTACATTGAACATCATCACTTCATACATGTCACAAGGATGATGATCCTTAGATAAAAAACTTATGTCCTTTACATATATCTGGGAGTCACGTCTCATAGGTCCTCACATATAATGTGTCTCAAGATTCAAATATAATGACAAGAGGAATTGCTATAAAAATGCATGAGAGATATAGACACATATTGTCACAACATTCACTAATACATAGCCATATAACTTCGCACAAGTTATAATAGAATGGAATATTGGATTCTTCCACAGAGAAATTTATCATTTCACTGCTTAGAAAATTTCAAATATATTTCAGTGTCACCATAAATGTTTGATGATATAGTAAGCTTAGATGTCATAGATAAATATTACCACAAAACCTTCGTATTGATCACATGAAAAATGCTTCAGATATCCGCATATAATGGAGAAATTTGTGCCTCATATTTGTATTAATTATATCGCATCAGTACTTTTCAGAGTAGAGATGATTAATTCTAGAAATTTTCTTGGATTTATTGTCCTTCTATATTTCGACCTTCATTCTTTATGAATTTTGCAAAGATGGATAACTTGGTATCAAATTTATCTCTTCGTGGAATGCTAGGACGAAAGCAGATCTTGCATTGGTCGCAAATTATGAGGTGGCATTACTGAAAAATAATAAGCCCGAGAAGGAGTTGCAAAAGATCCGCGTTACTCAACTTAAGGAGATTTTAACATTTTTGTGTTTATTATTTAATTAGAATTTCTGATGTTATATATGAACTTATAGACCTGAAATATTTCCAATGCCTATATATGTGCAGTTCATGATTTTTATTTTATTTTTACTGAAATGGAAGATAGCACGAATCTGGCTTCTGTGGATGATATACAATTTAGGAATCTTGTATATTCCACTACTACTATTGTCCTTGCTGATTCTGCAGGTATGATTTCATCTCTTCAGAATTAGAGACTTCCTAGTGCTATTGTTGATGCTTTTCCTGAACATGATGAACAGGAGCGAAGTAATGATGAGGACACTGACTGAAACTCAAAACATAGAAGGCAAATTGTTGACTCTCCATCATTTACATGGTGAGGAATTAAGAGGTATTTGAAACAGGAGAGTCAGGTCTCATTCTAACTGTTTGGATATCAATAGGTTATTAAAATAAACTTGTAATAATGGAAAGAGAAATAAGGTAATGGAATTTATTTAATTGTTTTACTTTCGGGATTATAAGTATTAAATCTGTGAAACTACAGTGAAAATGAATATTAACGAATATATAAAAAAAATTAAACATAAAATAATTATAAAATTTTCAAAATCACAATGATAATCATGATTACTGAATTGAAAATTACAGCGAAAATAGGTCTTTTGCTGATACACAAGTCCTAAAACATCCCTGATACTGAACATATGATTCCCCGCAACATTTCATATGTTTAACCATTTTCAACCCGCAAAGTGGTTTACCAAACTTTTGGGTGTTAGTGATGATTACAAAACCTGAGGGAGACATATTTAAGGATGGGGAAGACACTTGTGGCAAATGATACCTCTGATAATTTTGTGTTATAAACTTCTAAGACTTGCAGCCAAGGCATGCAGTTGTCATTGGGAGATTCTAAATTATTCAATGTTTGCAATCGACAATTCAATACTCTCAACTTAGTCAACTGAGTCAACAGTCGAATAGTCACCAGAAAATGTTTTAATTCGCTGCAATTCTCGAGCCTCAATTCCTATAAGATCTTCAAGTGACCAAGTGAAAGTGGTAGACTGTCTAGTGAAGGGCTCCCTATTTCCAGAACTTCTAAGTCGCCCAAGTCTCCAATTTCATTTGGAAATTCTTTTATGTTTGTACTCCTAAGATCTAATTTTTTTAGGTACTTTTGATATGCTATTTGCGGAGGTAATATTTCAATGTTCTTACAATAGGAAACATCTAAACATTCAAGTGTGTTGATGTTTCCCAGTGTTTCGCTAGAGATGGTTAGATTATAGCACCAACTCAAATCAAGATATTTAAGATGAATTAAATTACCAAAAGAACCTGGAAGCATCTGCAACTATAGGGAGTGAGACAGACCTATGTCTTTCAGGTTTATTAAATTACCGAAAGACTTTGGAAGAACCTGCAAATGAGAAGAGTGAGACAGATCGATGTAATCCAAGTTTATTAAGTACCCAAAGGAATCTGGCAATGACTTTAGATTTGGGCAACTTGTTAACTCCAATCCTTTCAACGACACCAAATGAAAAAATTCATCCAGCAACGTTTTAAGATTAATCATATGGAGGACAATCAGTTCGAGGTGCTTAAGGTGCCCTATTGATTTTGGTAACTTTGAAAGGGGAGAATAAATTACTAAATGTCGCAACTTTGAAAGGGTAGAATAAATAAATAACTGTCAGAACTTTTTAGAGTAGAGATGATTAATTCCAGAACTTTGCTTGGATTTATTGTCCTTCTATATTTCTACCCTCATTCTTTATGAATTTTGCAAAGATGGATAACTTGGTATCAAATTTATCTCTTTGTGGAATGCTAGGACGAAAGCAGATCTTGCATTGGTGGTAAATTATGAGGTGGCATTACTGAAAAATAACAAGCCCAAGAAGGAGTTGCAAAAGATCCGCGTTACTCAACTTAAGGAGATTTTAACATTTTTGTGCTTATTATTTAATTAGAATTTCTGATGTTATATTTGAACTTACAGACCAGAAATATTTCCAATGCCTATATATGTGCAGTTCGTGATTTTTATTTTATTTTTATTGAAATGGAAGATAGCACGAATCTGGCTTCTGTGGATGATATACAATTTAAAAATCTTGTATATTCCACTACTACTATTGTCCTTGCTGATTTTGCAGGTATGAGTTTGTCTCTTCAGAATTAGAGACTTCCTAGTGCTATTGTTGATGCTTTCCCTGAACATGATGAACAGGAGCGAAGTAATGATGAAGACACTGATCGAAACTCTAAATGCAGAAGGAAAATTGTTGACTCTCCATCATTTACACATGGTGAATATTTAAGAGGTATTTGAAACAGGAGGGGTGGACTGTAGAATAATTTGTGCTGATAGGGAACTGAATACTCAACACTGGACCAAATTATCTGATAAAATAAAGCGATGTCTTGAAAGAGGACCTCTTAAATTTCCAGCTTACACAAGTTCTGGAGATATCCAGCTAGGTGCCCCAAATGAAACCTTCATTCTTGATGACTTGAAGTTGAACGAGTTGTTCATAGGATCTTCTGCAAGCCCAAAATTTTCATGGAATCCTAACCCTTCTGATCCCATGATACCACTTGACTCATTGCTCTCAATTTATATCCATTTTGGAGCTCGGAACATATCCCAAGAAACACAAAAGGTTGACATATCTTTGCAAAAGATTTCTGCTGGAAAGGGGATGGTTGGAGCAGGACTATTTAGAGTTATTTTAGCATATCTTGCAAACCCTTTCGCCAAATTGCCACCTGATACAAGGCAACAAAAACTATAATAAAAAATGAGTTGCATTAAAACACTAATCAGTGAGGGCAGAAAATCTATAAAAAAGAATAACAGAATAACAATCTCACCCATTTTTTTAACAATTTGAGAAAGAACAGTATGAGAGTTTAACCTCTGGAACAGAGCACAACATATTGAACTTTTGGGTGTTAATGACGTAGATCTGTTCAAATGAGTTTTATACCGTTACTTTCTCTCTTTTAATGATTAATATAAGTGGATTGCAGACTAATTTGTGCTCATAGGGAACTGAATACTCAACACTGGACCAAATTATTTGATAAAATAAAGCGATGTCTTGAAAGAGGACCTCTTAAATTGCCAGCTTACACAAGTTCTGGAGATATCCAGCTAGGTGCCAAAAATGAAACCTTCATTCCTGATGACTTGAAGTTGAATGAGTTGTTCATGGGATCTTCTGCAAGCCCAAAATCTGCATGGCATCCTAACCCTTGTGATCCCAAGATACCACTGGACTCATTGCTCTCAATTTATAGCCATCTTGGAGCTTGGAACATATCCCAAGAAACACAAAACGTTGACATATCTTTGCAAAAGATTTCTGTTGGAAAGGGGATGGTCGGATTAGGACTATACAGAGTTATTTTAGCATATCTTGTAAACCCTTTCGCCAAATTGCCACTTGATTTTTTGGTCCTTTAATTATACATATGATCCACATTGTTTTGGTCCCCTCCACATACTATTTAGGTCTAGCAACGTGATCTTGTAAAAAGAAAAAAACCAAAATTTCATGAGTTTGTCATCCACTCTAACGAGGTCAACTTAAAATTACATTGAACATCATCACTTCATACATGTCACAAGGATGATGATCCTTAGATAAAAAAACTTATGTCCTTTGCATATATATGGGAGTAACGTCTCACAAGTCCTCACATATAATGTGTCTCAAGATTCAAATATAATGACAAGAGGAATTGCCATAAAAATGCATAAGAGAATAGAAACATATTGTCATAGAATTCACTAATACATAGCCATGGAACTTCGCACAAGTTATCATAGAATGGAAACTTGGATTCTTCCACAGAGAAATTTATCATTTCACTGCTTAGAAAATTTCAAATATATTTCAGTGTCACCGTAAAGGTTTGATGATATAGTAAGCTTAGATGTCATAGAGAAATATTACCACAAAACCTTCGTATTGATCACATGAAAAATGCTTCAGATATCCGCATGTCATGGAGAAATTTGTGCCTCATATTTGTATTAATTATAGTGCATCAGAACTTTTCAGAGTAGAGATGATCAATTCCAGAACTTTGCTTGGATTAATTGTCCTTCTATATTTTGACCTTCATTCTTTATGAATTTTGCAAAGATGGATAACTTGGTCTTTGTGGAATGTTAGGACGAAAGTAGATCTTGCATTGGTCGCAAATTATGAGGTGGCATTACTGAAAAATAATAAGCTCGAGAAGGAGTTGCAAAAGATCCATGTTACTCAACTTATGGAGATTTTAACATTTTTGTGCTTATTATTTAATTAGAATTTCTGATGTTATATCTAAACTTATAGACCAGAAATATTTCCAATGCCTATATATGTGTAGTTCGTGATTTTTATTTTATTTTTACTGAAATGGAAGATAGCACAAATCTGGCTTCTGTGGATGATATACAATTTAGGAATCTTGTATATTCCACTACTACTATTGTCCTTGCTGATTCTGCAGGTATGAGTTCATCTCTTCAGAATTAGAGACTTCCTAGTGCTATTGTTGATGCTTTTTCTGAACATGATGAACATGAGCGAAGTAATGATGAAGACACTGACCGAAACTCTAAACGCAGAAGGCAAATTGTTGACTCTCCATCATTTACACATGGTGAATATTTAAGAGGTATTTGAAACAGGAGGGTCAGGTCTCATTCTAACTATTTGGATATCAATAGGTTATTAAAATAAACTTGTAATAATGGAAAGAGAAATAAGGTTGTAGAACCTATTTAATTGTTTTACTTTCAGAATTATAAGTATTAAATCTGTGAAACTACTGTGAAAATGAATATTAATGAATATATAAAAAAAATTAAACATAAAATAATTATAAAATTTTCAAAATCACAATGATAACCATGATTACTGAATTGAAAATTACAGCAAAAATAGGTCTTTTGCTGATACACCAGTCCCAAAAACATCCCTGATACTGAACATATGATTCCCCGCAACATGTCATATGTTTAACCATTTTCAACCTGCAAAGTGGTTTACCAAACTTTTGGGTGTTAGTGATGATTACAAAACCTAAGGGAGACATATTTAAGGATGGGGCAGACACCTGTGGCAAATGATACCTCTGATAATTTCGTGTTATAAACTTCTAAGACTTGCAGCCGAGGCATGCAGTTGTCATTGGGAGATTCTAAATTATTCAATGTTTGCAATCGACAATTCATTACTCTCAACTCAGTCAACTGAGTCAACAGTTGAATAGTCACCGGCAAATGTTTCAATTCACTGCAATTCTCGAGCCTCAATTCCTGTAAGATCTTCAAGTGACCAAGTGAAAGTGGTAGACTGTCCAGTGAAGGGCTCCCTATTTCCAGAACTTCTAAATCGCCCAAATCTCCAATTTCATTTGGAAATTCTTTTATGTTTGTACCCCTAAGATCTAATTCTTTTAGGTACTTTTGATATGTTATTTGTGGAGGTAATATTTCAATGTTCTTACAATAGGAAACATCTAAACATTCAAGTGTGTTGATGTTTTCCAGTGTTTCGCTAGAGACGGTTAAATTATAGCACCAACTCAAATAAATAAATTTAAGACAAATTAAATTACCAAAAGAACCTGGAAGCATCTGCAACTGTAGGGAGTGAGACGGGCCTATGTCTTTCAGGTTTATTAAATTACCAAAAGACTTTGGAAGCACCTGCAAATGAGAAGAGTGGGACAGATCGATGTAATCGAAGTTTATTAAGTACCCAAAGGAATCTGGCAGTGACTTTAGATTTGGTCAACTTGTTAACTCCAATCCTTTCAATGACACCAAATGAAAAGATTCATCCAGCAAAGTTTTAAGATTAATCTTATGGAGGACAATCAGTTCGAGGTGCTTAAGGTGCCCTATTGATTTTGGTAACATTGAAAGGGGAGAATAAATAACTAACTGTCGCAACAGCAAAGGTGCCTGCAAAATGTTCTAGTGTTTTAATTGTAACAAATAATTCGATGATTAGCTTCTGCAAAACCATTTAAATTCATTGCAGATCTTACTGTGCGAAATCAATAATGAATAAACGCATACTTTAAATCGCCAAAATTTTATTTACTTGATATCTAGATTACCACAATGATTTCAATTTCTTCCCCTGCACTTCTAAAATCCTAAGGTTCTTCATAGGTATCTAAGAAGGCAGAGAAAACCAGGGGCATTTATTCCAGTGAAGCCATATAAGGTTTGGTAATCGCACCCTCCTCAAAAATCGCTCCACCAGATCACCTTTACTATCAAGAAGTTGCAGCTTCTTTGTAGCTGTATTGTGGCAAAGCTTCTTCACGCAGTGTTGAAGTAGCTGGTGACTCCAGCTTTTGTAGCATGATATTTGAGAGCTCTTTTCATCACTATCTGGGTTATCAACACCAGCCGCCCTAATTCCACGCACTTTCGTGGTTGCCTGTTTATTGGTGAAATACCTGTTTATTGGTGAAATACAAGGATAAGAAAATTTACAGACATTTATATCAAACAATTTATCAAGATTTGATTGATGTGGGAACTTACGTATGATAAATGCTCCAACAGATCATTAATGTTCTTTGTCCAACGCCAAATACGACGGGCCAATCCTGAAGCCTTCGCAATTTCTCTTCCCATATCTTCGCAATTTCTCTTCCCATATCTCTAAGCTAGCCAAGGTTTTCTTAACATCTGGCCCTATGTGATTGATAAATACATCACAATAGAAGTTGTGATTTGCTGTGGGAATTGCATGAGGTGGAGGTTGTCGTTGCAGCCATGGAGGACGAGGCGACAATCGCTGAAACTGTAGGACGAAGATTGTGAGGACGAGGCATCTATCTCAATTTCAGTTTCAGAAGGGTTTTGGGGGCATGAGGATACAGGGGATGCCATTGCCAATGCCGATTCGACTATACAAATAGAATTGGAGCCCGTAAACTGAAACAACCATAAACTCCACGAACTCTCCTGACAGCTCGACGCACAGATGTCAAGTGCAAAGTGAAATGTTTTTTAAGGTTTTTTAATGTTTTAAAACATTTTTTTATTAAATCAGACCGCTGATTTTTGTTCAATCGTCTAACAAAAGATCTAACGGCTACGATTAGGACAGAAAGGCATTTGGGGGAGTTCATTTCAGAGGGAAACGCCTTACGACGTAATTATATATATATATATGAAAATTATAGTATGAAACATTTTGGAGTAGGTGTAATTATGTTTCCCTTTAAAAATAAAATTAAAAATATATATAAAAATAAAAAATGAAATTATAAAATTATTTTGGAGTATTTTTTCACATTTCTTGGATGGTAAATTGGTAATGGTTTTTTTAAATTACCAAACTCTCAGAAAGCAAATCTAAAAAAATAGTTTTTGATTACGAAGCTTTTGCCAAAAAAAATAGAAAAAAGTAGAACTAGTGATTTATCGCCACTAATAATTAATATCAAAAAAACTTAAAACTCCGAGCTACTTGAACCCAACCCCTACTAGAGGGTAATATATATATATATATATATTATTATAACTACTTAAATTGGTTATTGAATTAAAATTTAATTAAGGATATAATTTTTCATATTAGAATATTTTTTATATTAAAATAAAATATTTAATATTGATAAATTAGTTCAACTCTATTTTAATTTCGATTTATAAAGGGTTTTAGTGCAAACCTATTTTATAATGAAAATCTAAAATAATTGTTTACACCTATTTAATCCATAAAGGTTGTTGATAAATAAATGCTTACACTTATTTAATTAATAAAGGTTGTTATATATGTAGGGTTAAGATAGATTTATGTTGATTCTTCATTAATACATGCATGTGTGTTTATATATATCATGTATCAAATTCCATGTGATAATATGACAAATTACACACCATTTTGATTTTGAGTAAGATATTAATAAAATGTTTATATAAAAACTTTAATTTTTAATTATTTTATAAATGATATATTACATAGTTAATAATGAATATTTTATTCAACTTAAACATTGAAATATTTATTTATGGTGCAATTTTTTTGGCCATGGAAAGGATTACACCTTCCTCAAATATTTGGATGAAATGTACTTCTAGACACAAATTTGAACAATACATAAAAAAAAAATTAAGAATAAATTCTAATTACTTCATAACAAAGAATGTGTAATTCATTCAACTATATATATATAATATTATATTATATATATATATATATATATATATATATATATTATATATATATATATATATATATAATTATTGTTATTTTTAAATTTTTATTATAATTGACATTTTTTTTCATTTAGTGATATTCATTTTTATAGTAAACTTCAGCTAAACAAAACTAAGGAATTAACACCTAACTCATTGGGTTGTATAGGCATTATCAGTACAATAATTTAGCATACATAAAAACAAAAATAATTAAGAGCAAAAACTTCTTAATACTTTATAACAAGGAGTTATGTAATTCATTCAATTCTTAATATAAAATTGTTTTAATATATTTCAATAAATATATATGTTTGTTTTTGTTTTTTTTACCATAGTCAACATTGTTTATCTTTTTTGCTGGGAGAGGCTCATTTATGACCTGGGAGGAGAGGGATGGATGATTCTATTTGTGCTCAATATGGTGTTGACAATTGTCTCTCTTAAATAAAAAGAAATTATTCTTTAAAGATAAAATCATTTTGGAGTATAATGAAAAGAAAAAATGAATATGCTTGTTTAGTTAGTTTTAGTTGAAAGCATTATAAAACATCAATAATTAGAACATCATTATGGTCACTTAATTTGTTGTTGATATTTCAATCCAATGTGGTAATAGTAGAGAAATAAACTAATTAGAAAAGAAAAAAAAAAGGTGTGAGTAAGACTTTAAACCTAAGACTTTTCAAATATATTTCGACAAAGAATTTAAATAAATAATTGAGGAACTATGTTAACTAAATTATGTTGTTATCAACTTCATATATATATATATTAAATATATATATATATATATATATATATATATATATATATATATAATATATAGATATGTTCAAATAATAAAATATTCAATGTCTAAAGGAAAAAAGTAATTAAAAGGTTAAAAAATAAAAATAAAATATGTCCAATACTTCTTTATTTATTATTATTATTATTATTATTATATTATTATTATTATGATGCAATCTTAAGGTCACCACATTGGTGTATGAGACCCCCTTGCTTGTGGGACAAGGCACACACCTCTGCGAAGTGATTTGACTGCTAAGTCTATGAAGGCATATATACTCTACCCCCTCTGGTTTTAAACATGTTACCTCTTAGGATGAAACAAATGCTCTTAACCATTAGGCCCCCATAATAAGCGAGAGATTTGTAATTCATTCAATTTTTAATATAAAACTTGTATGAGACATTTAAAAATATTTTAATAAAAAAATATCATTTCAATATGCAATGTATCCACACACACACACACACACACACACACATATATATATATATATTCAATTTTCCCTAAACCAACACATATGTTTTGGACTGATAAGTTCAGATTTTTGTACTCTATATAGCATTAAAAAGTACAATTTAAACAATGAATATATATATATATATATATATATATATATATATATATATATATATATAGAGAGAGAGAGAGAGAGAGAGAGAGAGAGAGAGAGAGAGAGAAGAGAGATGGTTTTTTTTTTTCAAAATTTTCACACCTCCCTCATTTTCAGTTACTTCATAACAAGGAGATGTGTAATTCATTCAATTTTTAAGAAGAAACTGATATTTTGTATTTCTTAATTGATATGTCAAAGGATCTTATCTCAAGTAGTGTGGTGAATAGTTTGATTTCCTAGCTACGTGGGTTCAACTCTACAGACACATGTTGTAATTATTGGAATGTTTCTGTCATTTATGAAATAGTTGGTTTTGGTATAAGAGTGGTAAATTAATATCTCATATTTAAAAAAGATTAATAGAATATTATTTTCAATGTGAAATGGAAATAAAATATTTCGATATACATTCCTCGATCGAGGTGTGAGCACGATTGAGCAGGCCTCGCCCCTGCCAACCAATTAACTTAATGATGTTGACATGGTACTCTGACACCCTACACATGCATGAGGCACATGGAGTGATGGCTTCTCACATGCCTTTTATTAATTGCATTAATGAAGGTGGCAACAACAATCTTGAAAAGAATGTTGCGAGTTTTGATTCTGGTAATTTTGGTCATTGTTCTATTGGTAATCCCTACTCGACTCCACCTTGGTTCGAGCAAATTTGCGGCCTAGGGAAGGTGCATCTCGTGATACTTCACTGGGTATTGGATCATCCACTGCTGCCTCAAACTAGCACTGATGGGTATGTTCTCTATTCTCATTTCTGTCTCTTTGCGCCATGGCTAATTCCCTAGTTTTGATGGTTTGTGCGCCAAATGGAACTTTGTTTTACTCAATGGCTTGGAGGAAGATTCCCTGGAAATTATATATGGAAATTGCTATGTGGTACGAGGGTTTCTCTATTTTCTTTACATTTGTGTCTCTTTCTTTTGGAATTCTCTTGTTGTGTATGGGTATTTGGTGGGTTGAGCCTGTGTCTTGCCGCAATGGTGGTTTAAACTCGAATGTTGGTAGTATAGGTTCTACGAATATTGGTTTTTAGCATGGGAGAGGCTCAATTTATTCTCATGATCTCATTTCTTCCAAGCAGAAAGGGACTCTTTTGTTCTAGTTCCAAAATTGTTTAATCTCGTGGGTGGAAGCCCACAGTAGAGGGAGGCAAGGGGTTTTGATTCAAATGAGCTTATTTTCTTTGGTTACTGTGGCAAGTACCTTGGTTTGATGCGACCCATTCTCAGGTTCACTAGCAACATCTCCGCCTTCTGTCAAATTCCATCTCTATTCTCCTTGAATTATGGCTTGTGTCACTGCAGGAAAAGGAAAGGGCACTCGAGGCTCTTGTGACTGAGGCAAGAAATCCCAAGGTGTGCCTGACCCTCATCTCACAAATGAATATAAAGGTAAACCCTGAGGTCACAAATCAGTCTCTTGTATTATTAATGAAGCTACTGTTGTGTACCATGAGGGCAGTTTAGCCCAAGTCTGTCAGTAGATAGAAGCTTGAGAAGTTGAGCTTAACTAGCAAGCTTACCTTATGGATAGTGATTTGGAAGGTTGGAAATCTCTAGTGTCGGACCCAGAACATTCACGTGGAAGAACCTCTCAGTATAAGAAAACTATCCATATATATTGGATGATGAAGAATCTCTTGGTGAAATCGTTGGTAGATATTCCTTCTAGCTCAACTTCATCTTCTTAGATGCTCCCATATTACAACAAAGATCTACTGCAGATCCAATTTCATCTCCAAATGTAGAATAGCCACCTCAACCAATTGAACAACATATCCTGTGTATCCTACACTCTGAGCTTCAAGGCTCCAGTGCTAAGGATCTTGCTCCTGTGGATTCAGTTGATGATGAATAGTTGGATGTTTACTATTTAGTTTTTTACGCAGTAGTCTTATATTTTGCATGCTTATGTTTATAGTTATCTAGAATCTAGAAAATTTTAGGACATACAAGCTTATCTAGCTTGAATATACAGACTCATATTATTTTGTTTTTGGATGGCTTATCATGTTGTTAGGTGACAATAGACTAATTCTCCCTCTAGGCAAGTTGAGCCACCTAACCACATGGTTTATGGATGCAACCTGCCTATTTTTTGAATGATAATGAAAAGAAAGGTCCTACCCAACTTACAATATATATAACCACATAGTTTATGGATGCAACCTGCCTATGTTTTGAATGATAATGAAAATAAAGGTCCTACGCAGCTTACTATATATATATATATATATATTTCAATATACTTAGTTAAGTAAAATATTTAAATATTATATCATTGTGATGTGAGGCTAATTCTATAGCCTAGTATGAAGGAGATGGGTCCTTCCTTCAATACTCGACCTTGAGTTGACACACGTCTTTTGTTATAATAACAAAAAAAAAATGAATATACATGTTTGGTTAGTGTTAATTAAAAGCATTATAAAACATCAATATTGATACTTTCAGTATTAGATGTTGATATTACAACCCATTATAAAGGAAATTTGGAAGACATGATACAAAGGTCATAACCAAAACATAATTCTTATTATTATTGTATGAACGTTACAAGAGTTATTTTTCCTTGGGATTCTCTAATGAGGCACGAGGAGAGCATACAATTCTGAATATACAAGACTTATAACACAGGGTATACAAAGCTTGGACACACTAAAAGCACACTAACTCTTGAATACTCTCTGGGATGCAATGACCAAATGATGAGGCTCGTCCCTTATTTATAGAAGGGCTGAGGTGGTGGAAGAAGCCTCTCAAATTACTACTAGAGGTTTCCCTTGCTACTGTAGTAGTACATCATATCAGATCATATATGTACTAATTAAGAAAATATTATACAAAAAATATTTATATAGTGGACATTGTCAGATTATAAAACCCATGGAAACTCAATAATACAAAATGGAGTGATTTTGGTCACCCACGAAACCATGTGATAGAATATTCTCTAGGATTTTATGTACATCAGAATATTGAGAAAATCTTGCATGCAGGTATATCATGCTTCCTCAACTGAAGATGTCAATCTAAAATCTCTTGGATCATTGAGGTCATCTACCCAAGGTGAAAAATACATGTTAAAATTCCTGAAGAAAGGTGATATATACATGTTAGGCACATATTCATCTAATGGAACTGCAATTTCTCTGAAGGAGTTGCTTTGAACCTTACAATGAGGATAAATAGGTGGTTCTTCATGCATTAGTTCTAATCTTTATCCTTGGTACTTGATATCGAATTGAACCATGCTTCTGATTTTACAGCTTCCTCCATATCTTGGTGTAGTAAATAGATGAATTATGGGGGAGTTAAAGATAAAAATGACTCGTATCTAGGAAAATATTGTACATTATAATTTGAAACCATGGACTTCAAAGGGAGAAAGGACTTGAGACTCCTCCACATGGCATATACATTGTGACATGCCTATACTTATTTAAATATGTAAACATGGTGTAATATTCTAGATAACTGATATATGGATCAAAGACAAATATGTATATAGTATAAGGATTGTGGGTATGACTGCAATTTAGACCAATGGACCTATAATAAGGATCACTTAGACTCTTATTAACCTAGTATGTTAAAATTTTATGGAGTACTAGAGTGGGTAAATAATACAATGTTTGACCAAAACATGACCAACACATACAATATGTACAAGATTCACAGATGAGAACCCATCAAAAGCCATTAGGAGCTTCAAGTGGTGTAGAATTAACACAACCTTATAATGTCATTAATTTGATGTATTTTATTTTTTAGCCTTCATGTTTGAGCAAGTTTGTAAGACAATTATCCTTCCCAACTTTGTATTCTATATCAAAATCATACCCATCAAGCCACAAGCCCCATTGAGGTATTCTATGATTGCCTTGTTCTAGTAGTCTTCTATTTGTCATAATTGCCTTCATATGCTTTAAATTTGTTCTAACCAAGAAATGTATTGGTTTCAAGAACAATGTGAACCCTTTTCTGCCATTTTTTACTGCTAAGATTTATTTGTGAGATGACGAATGCCTTGTTTTTGCATCCTTAGAATTCCCTAATGTATACATATATACTTCTTCCATCTTAGCTTATTTTTGCAACAATACTCTTTCCCATATTTCATCATATGCATATATTTCTAAGATGAATGGGTGTTTTGAATTTGGGAGATGTAGCTTAGGAAGATTCACTATATTTTGCTTTACCACTTGCACTTTTTTATTCATTTATTTGATCCACAAGTTACCTGGCTTCAACTTTTTTGAAGATATTTAACATCTTTAGATTGAGTTTCATAAAATTGGAAAATGTAACTAAGACTTCCAAAAAATCTTTGCAACTAATTCTTATCTTGGATTTCATCTGGAAAATTCAGTAAAGATTTCAAGATATGATCTTGGAGTTCAACCTTTCCTTGTGGTCATATCAAACCAAGATACTCAATCCCTGTTTGGAAATGATGAATATAGATTTTGATTTAAAAAGAACCAGACCATGATTATAAATCCCCTTATATACAATTTCTAAATGATGTCGATGTTCCCTTACATCCTTTGAGCATACTAACAAATCATCAATCTACAAAAAAACAATTTCTAAATCTTGAAAAATATCTTCTATTCTTTATTGAAATTCAGAAGGGAAATTCTTCAATCCAAAAGGAATAACACATAATTGTGTTGGCCAAATGGAACAACAAATGATATTTTGCAATGATTTAGAGGAGATATTTGAAATTTCTAGAAACCATTTTTTAAGTCAAATTTACTAAACTATTATTCTGGCCAATTTTAGAAAAATAAGAGCTCTTTATTTCAAAGAGGATACCTGATGGATAGCATTGCATCATTTAGAGCCTTAGAGTTGATAACTAGTTATTTCTTTCCCCTTTTTTGTTATGAATTCTTATTAGCATAAAAGTAAGACAAGCCCATGGGATTCCACTTGGATCGATCAAATTTCTTTTGAGTAGCTCATTTATTTCTTCTTTGTACAACTGCAACTCTCAAGGAGACATGGAATTAGCTTAATCATTTTGTGCTCTACCATTAAACCCTTCCTTGTAAGTCAAATCTACAAAATATTTTTCTCTGAACCAGAAAGCATCAGGATATTTAGTTGTAAAATCATGTTTTAACTTGTCATTTATTTCTTTTTGTAACAACCTTGGTGAAAATTCCATGTAAAAATATATATAAGGCCACGTTGATGGTGGGTAGGACATCCTAGTGGGTGTTCATTTGGTTGTTTATGGCTAAGAAAATTGAAAAAGGTAATTGCTAAGGCACTAAAGAGGCAAAAGGTATTTTGACACATTTATTTTTGAAAATAATGGAAATTAGGAGAAAAGGAAGGCGAAAGGTCACAAGTTTCACATGAGGAGTAAATTGAAGGAAACTAATGGAAAATAAAGAAAATAGAGGCCTCATTCATAAAAAGGCTTCTGAGGATCCGTGGGCAGGACTTGGTCAGTTCAGTGTTGGAGCTCTCTTCTATTCTCTCTCTCTCTCATACTCTTGGATAATTAGAGTTTTCTTGGAACACTCATAGAAGGTTGGAATACTTGGATTTTTGGAGCAAGAAGGTAGAGGAAGAGAAGAAAAGCGCAAGAGGGCATCAGGATCAACAACTACATGAAATTTGCTTGCAGGTACTGCGTTGCATGTATGTTTCCTTCACTAGTTTTGGCATGCATGTCATATGCATTTGGATTTTGGTTGTGATCTATCATTGGCATGGAGGATCACTTGGATTGACAGTGGATTTCCTAGCCTTGCCATTTCCTAGATAGCGATGGTGATTGCGGGTTTACTTTCATTCTTTTTTTTGGTTGGTTCTCATGTTTCCTTAGCTTGGTTTGAGCTATTAGTTCTTGGAAGCCTTGGTTGGACAAACACATAGAAAGACCTATAACAGCTTGGGTTGAGTTACTAGTCCTGGAAGAATTGGTTGGACAAACGCTCTGGAAGACCTATAACAGATTGGGTTGAGTTACTAGTCCTAGAAGCCTTGGTTGGACAAATGCTCTGGAATCCCTTGGTGGGTTGAGTTACTAGTCTTGGAAGTCGTGGTTGTACAACTACTTCGGAAGTCTAGATGCTATGGGTTGAGTTACTAGTCCTTGAAGCCTTGGTGGATAAATTCTCTAGATCCCAGTGGCAGCCCTAGGTTGAATTACTAGTCTTGGGAGTCAGGTTGGAACAAACGCTCTAGAGCCCTAAAAGGATGGGATAGAGACTGATTAGATGATGGTTATGGTGATGTTCGACCGTAAGGTGGAATCAATATTTGATGGGTTGAGGTCGATGACCTTTGGAAGCCTTGGATGGTTTTTGATTGATGTGTTCTATGAGATCCCACATTCATACCTGGAATATGGCGCAAGGGTGAATGAATAAAGAGAGATTTGGCTTAACCATTCCATGATTGGTTGGAACGTGGAAGTCCCATTCGGGGTTGGATTTTGCATAATTAATAAAAGGTGATATCTCCTAGTATTTCTATGAGTATTATGATGGATTATATTTGGTGTCTATGCCTATGATTTTATTGATATTGATGTCCCTATTATGGTGTTTATATGTATATTTTATGATAGTAGTATGGCTCCCAGCATGTTTTTACTTGTATGTGAATGGATAATGTGTCTATGACCTAATAGATGAATATGCAATGAAAGACATGAGGAATCAATGGTTCATAGTGATTCTCAGATAATTATGAGATCCCTACATTTAATTATGTTGTTTACACATGAAGGTTACATGGTCATGATATGTCTGATGAAATGTTTGTCATGGCTAGTAGGGGTCTGGCTAAGGTCTTGATCATCTCATTTCTTTTGCATCATTGTTTCCTTGTAATTTTCCTGATTCTAGGCATTCATTCTATTTTGGGAAGTGGCATGGGATTTGGGCCTAAAAAATGGCTTAAATTCGGGGGTCACTTGCACAAAATTGACACTTTTAGTCCACAATCGTTAGCAGGCAGGCCTATGAGAGTGACTTTGGGTTTCTCATCACTCCCTTTCCAATAGAATAATAGCAACTATGGCCTAAGAGGTCTAGAACAATAGTAAGACCGAGGGATAGGCTATCTGAGTGGTTGACTTGTCTTCTAAGGGTTTGGTTGATGATGTTGGATGACTGTATGTGATGTTCCATCGATTCCATCTCCTTAAGGTTACCTAGGAGGTCGATTCATATCATAGTAGCCTCTCATCCCATGTTTACCCCGGATGACCAGTTGCTTGGGTAGATGTGGGAGGAGGGTGTTATAAAGTGGTATCAGAGCATGGTTTTTATCTCCTTGGGTTGTGTGTTGGTCATGCATTCATGTTGGTTGCATGTGTGTTCCTTATGCATGCAGTCCATGTGCTTGTTGCATTTTCATGGTATTTATCTTGGTTGTAGTGATGTTGCCATGAGAAGATTGAAGGTGTCGTCGACAATCGTGGAGTATGTCTTCATGTGTGTATGGTTGACTATGTAGTATTAGGCACATCAATGTTCACATGTTATCAAGTGCACGTGATTTGGTTGTTGTTGTCATGCATGAGATCATGGTTTGTGTAGTTGATATGGTCATGCATTGATAACTAGACTTTAGCTAGAATGATGTGTATATGGTTTTGTACTCATGTGCTATATGTCTATATGCAGTTGTTATGCATGTATGGTCCTGTTTATAGTTATGCATGAATAGTAGGTCAAACATGCTTTGTGAAGTCATGCTATGCAATTTAGGTCATCATGATGTTATTTGTTGTTATGATGCTAATGTGTTGGCTGAGATAGAACAAAAGATGTAGGTCATCAAAGTGAAGTTGTAACATTGGACCTCGAGGCAAGAGCAGATCTTCATAGAGGTATTGCATGTTTGGCATGCATGTATGTAAGTTAAGGATTTTTATATGCATTAGTTTTATATACATGAGGTTTATGTACATGTTTTTTATGCTATGGTTACATACATGATAGATGATAGTTGATTAGTATAGTCATATGCACATGTGTCCGATAGTCATGAATGATAATAACTTGTGGTTATATGCATTGCTATTTTTGTTTATGTTAGATAACTTTATGATCTTGTTATATGATGTTGATGAGTATGATATAGGTTAACTTGTTGTTGTTATATGTTGGTCAACTTGGTGAATATGGTTATTTCATTGAAATCTTGATGTTGTAATTTGGATTGGTCATATGTGTGATGGTTATGTTCATTGCATTGAAGATCTTGATGTTATATGTATTATGTTAACTTGGTTTGACCTATGCAGATGGTTATGGTTGTGATGTCCAGGTATGAGCCGACATATTTGTGATATGGTGTCGTACTAATCTAGACCGATTGTACATGTGTGATTTATATGCATAAATGATAAATGCTTATAAGTTTATGATGTGAACATGTTAGTTTGTGTTATGGATATCGTTATCTTATTTATGTTTGAGTTACTAGCTAGATTTATTGTGCAAACAAGACAACCTCCCCTGAGGTACACTAAGGTACGAGTTTGCTTATGTATTATACTTGGTGCTTCATTCTTGATTATGTCGTCTATTTGATGTTGAGTGTTTGGTGTTTATCATGTCATCTACTTGATGTATTTAACATGGTATGTTTGCAAGTTGGTTTAATGTTTGATGAGATTCATAATACGAGTGTGTGTTCCAATGATCTTGTTTTGATATGATTGTACTAACACATATGTGTTGAGACAGTCGATACGTACTTGATGGTAGTAGGTGATAATTGTAGCATTATGTCTAATGACTATGAGTTGACTATGGATCATCACACGATTTTTATTCTTGGTAAAGTTTTATATCAAATTGATAGATATGATTCTTTGGATATTTGGAACATGTGGTTGACATGTGTGAGCCGTTATAGGGTAACATGTCAGGCATTAGCGTGCCAAGGTAACACTTGATGTGTTTATATAACTAACATTTGGGTGATGTGACAATACATAGTAAGACTTAAATTACAACAAGGTAAGAAGGGTAAAAGAAAGGACTTAGACAAGAATTCCTCTGGCTATGTTTGGAAACCCTAATTCCAAACAAATGAGTGCCTTGCATACAGGGATTCTTCTTAACCTTGATATTGTCTCATGTTATGTGGATATGTGCTATAGTCATGAACATGTACATGACAAATATACTATCTAGTCTCTAGTTGTAGGAGGTTTTGTCAAGGGAATTGGAGTCCCTTGAGAGATGGCATGGATGTGTTCAGTTGTAAGCAATGTGCTTGGCACAAAAAGGTACAGTAACCAGTGTATTGTTATGTTTATTTATGCACTGAAAATTATGCGTTGATGGTAGTATGATGCAGGGGATTGTATGGAAAAAATATCACCGTGAAATCTTGAAGAGGGCTTGGGTTGAGCCTTCCTTGGGACCATGGGATTGAGTCATGGTGTTTGTTGCTAGTCTTGTGATTTTAATATTTTGGTGCTCTGTTGTGCTTGACTGCAGTTTTTTTTGCATATTATGCATGGCCATGCCACTTGGGTGGTGGTATTGTTATTGGTTTCATGGTTTCCTTCTTGCTTGTTTCTTGTCTTGCCTTTTATGTTTTGAGTGTCTTGGGAATTGTTTGGGAAAGAGGAAAGTCAATGGAGCTTGGGGAGAGTTATGTGGTACTCAATAGGTAATGCAAGACATGGATGAATCTCATTGCATGAGTAAGCATAACAGAAGGTAATACTATGACAATCAATTGGACTGGTTCGATCCATTGTGGTAAATGGATGGTGGCAGCATAGTCGTGAGAAAGGTAACTGGAAAAGGTAAAGTAAATGGATATGAGGTGTCAATTGCCTTGGCTATGTTGCGAACGATTCTTCTCAGTGTTGTGTATGAATACAGGAAGTTATCTTAACCATGACCTTCTGTAATTATGTTGTGATCATGATTATGCTGATGTCTATATGTGTATACATGTATATATGTATGTCGTTAGTTGAATAGATCATTATTATTTTATGTTGATGCTTATATGTATGTATCTGTATGTATGCATATCATTGCCTGATCGGATTGTGATTTTTTTATGCTAAAGATTATATATGGATGTATGTATGTATGTATCTATGTCACCGTTTGACAGGGCTGTTAGGGATCATTCTGGTGGAGAAATGATTTCCTATGCAGGAGAATGACACAACGATTTTCCTAGTCTTATGAGTAATCAATTGGGAAGAGTAGACTCACAGATTTATGAGGTCAGTATCATGTGGTTATGAGTTGATATTATTTTCTTATATTATGTCTATGTTATAGACATGTTATACCAAGAGATACAACAGCGAAATGAAAGAAGTGTGGTCTGCGACATGCTAGGATAACCATGAATAAGACACTGGAAGAAAGGTTTCTTGGTAAGGACATTGTGGTTTTGGATGTGTGGTATTATTGTTGTGCATATGTTGTGCATGTTGCATTTGTGATGATTGTGCGCATGCAATATTGTGCATAAGTAGTGTGTGTACATGTTGTTTATGCAATATTATGTATAGGGTGTTAGTATAGATAGTGTTGTATGAATGTTGCATATTCAATGATGATATATGGTGATGTGTACACATTGTACTGTGTGCATGATGGATATGTGGTGTTGTATGCATATGGTGCTCTGCATGTGTTGGATATGCAGTGTTGTGTGTAGATGATGCTATGTACATGTTGGATATGTAGTGCTATGTACATGTGGTGCTACATGCATGTGGTGCTATGTACATATGGTGTGGTGTGCATGATTGTACAAGTGGTGTTGTGTGCATATGGTGTTGTGCACATGTTGTACAAGTGTTGTTGTGTGCAGGTTGTTTACGTGTTGTGCATGTGGCATTGTGTACATGTGGTGTCACGTACATGTCTTGCATGTGGTACTATGTACATGTAGTAATGTGTACACATTGTACAAGTGGTGTAGTGTACATGTAGCATTGCGTACACATTGTGCAGGTGGCGTTGTGTACATGTGATGTTGCGCACACATGGTGCAGGTCGTGAGGTGTACAAGTGGTATTGTTTACATGTTGTACATATGGTACTGGTGCACGTGTGGTATTGTGTGCATGTCATGCATGCTGTGTTGAGGGTATGTGGTACTAGGTATGTGGATTGTGTGGGTACATGTATTGTGTGTTATTTTACATCGGGTATATATGTATGAGTAGTGTTGTATATCGGGAGTATGTGTATGCATTTGTGGTGTAACATGTTGTGTGTGGATGCATGTCTTGTGATGTACATTGAGTATGTATACGTATTGTGTTGTGTCGTACACCGGACGTAGGAGTATGTATCGTGTTGTGTTGTACACTAGGTGTAGTTGTATGTGTTGTATGTCAAGTGTAAATGCATGTATTGGATGGTGTGGTATGTCATGTGTGGTTGTATGTGTGGGATTTACACTGTGTGTGTGAAAATGGCTGAGGAGAATGCACTTGGTGTTTGTTGGGTCTGTCAATCGATCCAGAATGCGTATGGAATAAGAAAAAAGGTAGAAGTAAGGATCAATTAAAGGATAATTATCAGCATATTATTTTAGTTTTATTATGCATGTGATTTATGATTCTGGTTTATGATGGTTACATGTGATTTATGATTTTGATCTATGATGGTTATGTTTTGAGCTAACCTCATGAGATATTTTTATACATGTTGATTTGATCAAATATACTAGTTTGACTTATTTTGATAGGAAGCGAACATGATTACAAATGCACCTTCTTTACGTGCTACCAATGATGTATGATGCAAATTTATTTCATTTTATTTTAAGTCTAATGGAAGTTATGTGATTGGTAAAAGAATGCATGAAATGCTAGGTTGGGAAATTGAAATCGACTGCAAGAATTTGCAACAACAAAAGGAATTGGAACGTGCAGTAGTATGCTAGTAAAGCATTCAGGAATAGGGCCATTGTGGGGCACTGGTACCCAATAGTTTCCATTGATTTCCACGAGCATGCTATGACTAGTATGATGGTTTTGAGCCACGGATACACCTTGGTTTTTGTATCTTCTGATGCGAGGAAGCCTTGCCAAGGGATGGACTGCTTGAGATGGGGGTGCCATTGAAACTTAGAATATGAGTGGCTGCATAGAATGGGTGACTGGATTCCCGAAGGACTATGTAGTAGAGAAGGGAAGGTCACGATGGATTTGTTTTGGTCATTTGCATTGCGAGATGGAATGACACGCACATTGGGAGTGTGCCCTAGAATAATGAGCTGGTAATTGTTCACTGAGAGGACAAGTGGTGCGGTATTATAGCACTGGACATTGAATGCAGATCTAATTTTGCAGGGGATTTTAGAATTCCCGGGAAGGAGGTGAATTTTGGTATTACTTTGAGGGTGGAGGTATGAGCCGTGGATTCCCTTGTTGTGGATGCAGGCATCATATCTTTTATTTGTTGGTTGAGAAAATATGTATATGCATGTATTATTGTAGATACTGTATTGGGAGAAACTAAGGGCTTTCTATATTTCCTTAAGAATAAATCTGAAGTCTTTGATAGGTTTAAATAATTTAAGGCTCTAGTGGAAAACCAGGCAGAGAAGAAGATAAAGGTGTTGAGGATAGATAATGGTGGAGAGTTTTGCAGTAAGGAATTTGAAGATTTCTATAAGAAGTGTGGTATAGCACGACAGAAGACTACTCCATATACACCTCAGCAAAATGGAGTCACAGAAAGAATGAACAAGACATTGATGGAAAGGGCAAGAAGCATGCTCAGTGGTGTCGGGTTAGGACAGGAATTCTGGGCAGAGGTGGTGGGTACTGCATGTTACCTGGTCAATAGGTCACTGTCATCAGCATTGGAGGATAAAACTCCACAAGAAGTATGGACTGGTAAGAAACCCTCTCTTTCACATTTGAGGGTATTTGGATGTGAT
>APFE031501707.1:0-10431 GCA_000404065.3 Pinus taeda | reverse complement strand
GATATATATATATATATATGTATATGAATTTATGAAGGGAACAAAATGATATATAGATTTATAATCATAACACAGAGATACAGTGAAACTTGACTTCTATTAATAAATAGAAAATGCAGAAACTGTATAAAGGCATAATGAAAACAAACTAGCTTGAATGGTGGTAACTTATTTGTTAGAAGAGATGTGATGGACATTCTCCTTTGTCGAATTGGCTTACAATGTGGTTCAGAGGCATTTTTATCAGAAAGAAGCAATAAGAAATTCTAAACATCCAAAAACCTAACCCTAGGAGATGAAGTGCCAAAAGACGTATGGGCCACGATGGGGTAAGTTGGAATGTCAACCTCTCGAGGTCATTACTATGGCATACAATATTTTGTTTGGTATGATCAGTAGCCCACTGGAAATGTATCTTACCAAGAAGTACATTTATCGATTATGCTCAAGATTCTACGACTAACAAGTGTTTGTTTACCTAAAAAATACCATTTAGGGCCTCAAAATGACTCAAAATCTTAAGACCTAAAACACTATAGAAAAAATACCAAAATAGAAAAATTCTCTATGAGTCAATGGAATAAGTGAGTGTTCATCGATATCCACCGAGCTCATTCTTCCCCCCTTAGGAAGAAATGGTCCTATTACATTGAGTGCCTTCATTAGTTGGGGAAACTTCTACTAAATTTGGCTCTTAGTGAGCCACTTGCCTTGGTTCAGAGCTCCTATTCTTTGACAACTCGATATAGTTGGATCCTCTATTAGCAAGTGCTCTTAATATGTGTGTCCATGATCTCATTAATGTGGCATGTTCAATTCAATATAGGTTGACCTTTGTTGATTTCATCTACTCTATGAATCTGATGTGTGTAATAATGGTGGAAAGTATAGTTGAAGGTGGTCCACATTGAACATTGGGTGTTGGCCAAGTAAGGGGGGGGGGTGCTTAGCTCAAAATAATTGTCACCCATAGCGTTGGTGATGGTGTAAGGTTCATAGCGAAGTGGCTAAAGCTTTTGATGGGTCCCTACAATTAATTCCTTCTACAATTGCAACCAAAGCTAGTCTCCCTCTTGAAACTTATGTGGAACCCAAAGCTAATCATGACATTGTTTCTACTTAGTATTGGATTTTTACAAGATATCATGGAAATGTTAGCAAATGTGATGAATTCGTTCAATAAGCTTACTAGTTTTGTCAACGCTATATTAAACATGTGTATATGCTTCTTGCCTAGTTGCAAGGGGTAGTATGACATCATTGGGGCCCACAGATTGAAATCTTGAGCCCACTTGAAAGGATTTGTGGCCAATTGAGCTATGGAGAGATTTGTTATAGTTATGCTGGAAACAGGGGAGACTCCCACCCCATGTTCTTGGATTCTTGAAGTTATACATGAACAAAATGTGCACGATCATCTAATTGGTGACCTCTGTTTGGCCATTAGTCTAGGGTGGAAGGCAATTGATGAGCTTGGTGTCAAACAATGACCAAAGGCTCGACCAAAATATGCTTAGGAACTTGTTATCCCTATTGATATGATTATTTATAGTATCAAAACATGTACCCACACTCATTTGAAGATTATTTTGGTAGTGGATTCTATTATGATACTTTTCTTGTAGACAACTATAATCGTCATCTTAAAAAAACATATCAATTCCCACAAACACACAATCATTACCATGCTTATTAGAAGGAAGGAGAGACATATAATCCATCAATATGGATTCCCAAGGCTAGTTAGAAGTAGGTAGAGGGGCGTACATGTGTTGCTTCTTAATGGATGGTTTGGCAATGACATAGACGATGCAGGACCTAATCAATTTTCCAACATATTATCAAATTTTTTACCAATAAAAATACTTATGTAGCATTTCCACTATGATATTCTCTACACAAAATTTTCCTACTACTTGAATGTAATGTTCCTCCTCAATCATCTTGGCACACTCACTTAAAGAAACACAAAAGTGTCCTAGGTAGAAAAATAGTGCATCGTGGAGGTAGAATCCCTGAACATGCTTGCCTACCATTAGCATCTAATATGTGGCAATGAATTCTAAGTCATTTTTGTATAAACGTGACCACACAAAGGTCTTGTTCCACAAACGGGGGTTGACTGAGGTAGTCTGCGACATGATTGATGCTACCCTTCTTGTACTTTATGTTAAAATGGAAATGCTGTAGGTACATGGACCATTTCTAATGGGGATCATACTGCAACTGCCCTTATGTCCGCATAAATTGTAAAGGCCTGTGATTAATGTGTATGATTGCCTCCTTCCCTACAATATAATGTTTCCATTACTAGTAGGATATCAACAAATAGTATCAAGGAGCTTTTCACTATAATAGGCCATTGAGTATCCTTGTTGATTAAGAATTCCACCCATAGCATAGTCAAAGGAATTTATATTAATATTAAATGGTTTTTTCATGTCTGATAGGTTGAGGACTGGTGTAAAGAAAACATGGTATTTTAGTTGATCGAATTCCTTTTGTTGTGGCTCAAACAAAAATACCTTTTCTTTTGCTCCACTCTTGGTCACTTGAATTAAGGTCGAAGTGATATAAAAGAATCCCAACACGAATATTTGGTAGAAGTTAGCAAGGCGCAAGCAACTGTGAAGCTCTATTAGATTCAATGGGATTGGGAAATCCTAAATGACTTACAACTTGGTTGGATCCACATGCACACCTTGCTCATCAATAATGTAGCCTAGGTATTGGCCCTTGTCCATGTCAAAGGATCATTTTTTTAAGTTAACACATAGCTTGTGCTTCCACTGCATGTGAAAGAACTGTTAAATATGCCCCAAGTGTTTTACCCAAATATTGTTGAAGATGAGGATATCATCTACATATAAAACCACAAAACAATTGGTGAAAGGCCTCAATATATCATCCATCAACCTCATGAAAGTTGTTGGGGCATTCGTCAAACCAAATGGCATGACCAACCATTCAAAAAGACCCTACTTGGACTTGAAAGTAGTCTTCCACAAATAAGTTGGTTCTATTGGGACTTGGTGGTAGCCGAACTTCAAATCAATATTGCTTCAGTAATTAGGCCCTTGAGTTGGTGAAGAAGGTCATCAATATGGGGAATCAGGTATCGGTTCCTGACTATGATCTTGTTTAAGGCCCAATAATTAATGTAGAGTCGCTAGGTTCCATATTTCTTCTACGTGAGAACAATTGGGCTTCCATAGGATGAGGAACTTTGTCAGATGTGCCCTTTTCAGAGTAGCTCTTAGATTTATTTCTTAATTTCCTCATTTTCTATGTAACAAACCTAGTTAAAAAACTCTTGTAAAAATATATAAATACAATGGTTGATGGGACACGTATTCCAAGACATGTTGGGCAAGACATCCTAGGGGGTGTTCATTTGGTTATTTATGGCTAAGGAAATTAGAAAAGGCAATGGCTAGGGCTTTGGAAAGGTAAATGGCATTTTTGGCACATTTATTTATGAAAACAATGGAAATTAGGAGAAAAGGAAGGTGAAAGGTCATAGGTTGCACGTGAGGAGGAAAATGAAGGAAAATAATGGAAAATGAAGAAAATAGAGGCTTTATTGATAAAAAGGCCTCTAAGGATCAATTGGCAAGCTTGGCCAGTGTAACCTTTTGTCAGTTGAGTTTTGGAGCTCTCTCATTATTCTCTCTCTCTCTCTCTCTCTCTCTCTCTCTCTCTTACTCTTGGACACTTAGAGTTTTCTTGGAGCATTTTGGCACTAGAGCAAGAAAGGAAAATAATGCAAGAGGAATAAAATTTCAAGCAAGGAATGGTAGTATCAAGTAACTACAGTAGGATTCATTGAAGGTATTGACTCGCATTTGTAGTTTCCGTACTAGATTTGGCATGCATGGTATTGCATGTGGTTATTTTCTACCATGGCATGGGTTTTTCCAGGTGTGACAGTGTTTTTAGCCTAGCCTTTCCATTTCCAGATAGCCATGGTGTGATGGGGTTCTCATGTTTTGGCTGAGCTAGATTGCCAGATGGATTTGAAGCTGAGTGGGGTGGATCTCTAAATGATAGATCACATGGCCTAGTAGTCCCTAAACCAGATTGTGGATCACAGTAAAGCCACTGGCATAGTGATCCCTGAGCCAAACTGTGGGTTGTGGTAAAGCTAGGATTGTGTTGCCTCGGTGGGCCTAGGAATCCTTTCCGGTTAATGACAGGATATATGGTAAAGGCAAGAGGTGGTTTGGTCTCCATTGGGCCTAGTAATCCTAGGTTTGGGATATGCAGTAAATATTGGAGAGTGGGTCTTAGTTTAGGGTCTAGTGATCCGAGTTTGGATTGTGGTAAAGCCTAAGAGACTAAGAGACAGGAAAATTCATCATGGTGTAGGTGGAGAAATCTGGTGGCATCCATGCTTGTTTGACATAGTGATCAGGTGGAGATCATGCTAAAGCATATTATGATGTGTTCATTTTGTTGGCCTAGTAATCCAGGATGGATTATGGTAAAGCCTAGTTTCTATTGATGAGGGTGACGTGGTTTAGCCTCGGTATGTGTTGGGCCTAAGAATTATCCTTAAACTACATCCACTTTCACTCCATTCAACATCCACTTTCTCTCCATTCATACATTTTCTCACCTCTATTCCACCACCATGTCATCACATAAGCTTCACTTTCATCATTAAATGGGTTATCATTGTTTTTTCCAAAACATTATTAATTCTTAGTATTTTTAAGAGAATTTTTGGTTAAACTTTAGAAAATAATATCCATATACTTATACCTAACAAATAGAATGAGTTTGTTGACATGTGTAGGTACAAAGGAAGCTTCTAAGGCACCCTTATGTGGCACTATATGTTCAAATTCGAATTTGAGGAGATCACGGACCTCATGGATAAGATCATGGACCTCATGGAGAAGATCATGGAGGATAGGGTTATGTGTCACCATTGGTTAAGAGATATGTGGATTTGAAGAGGGAATAGTGGATCCAGATTTATGAGTTTGTTATCATAACTTTTGTATAAATAGGAGTGTTATCTCCTTCATTTGTAACTTTGGAATTTAGAGTTTATAATTGAGAAGTTAGAATTTAGTACCTTAGGATCTTATAAGTTTGTAATGAGAAGTTAGAATTTGGAATCATTGTAATAGAGATTTTAGAACCTCTTGGGATGTAGAACTTGTAATTGCAAATTTCAATTGAAGATAAATATAATGGAGCTTATTTGATATTCTACATAAGACTTCTCTTTTGATGTGCTTGTGAATCCTTGGAAGGTCCCCCATTGTCTAGCAAGTACACTTTTGTTTTGGTAAGCTATCATTTTATGTTTGTTTGTAAATTTCATTAGGTTGATATGTTTGAAATATTAATGGATGGCCTTTCATAAGAAAGTATTAATGTTTCTTTCAATGAATCTGATTTGTTATTTAATGTTTAATTTCATTAGTTTAAATAGTTTTTTGATTAAGATGATTAGAAATATTAATGAGCAATCTCCTATAAGGGAGCTTTAATATTTCTTACACTTTTCACAATGTCTTTAGATTTCATTTTGATTAAATGACTAAATAGGTGTTGGAGATGGCAATGAAAGATCTCCTATAAGGGAGATTTGGCATTTCTTCACCTAGCTTAGTTTATCTTTAAGTTCATATATATTGGATGATCCTCGAAGTTTACTTACTCGGGTTGATAGTAAATGAAATTCTAATTTGCATCTGCATTTTAGACCCAACAATATGCCTTGGTTGGCTCTTTTGGGTTGAGTCCCACATCCATGCTTGGAATATGGCACAAGGGTGAATGGCTAAAGAGAGATTTGGCTCAACCATTCTATGGTCGGGTGAAACCTCGTAGTTCCATCTCCAGTTGCCAGTTTTATTACATTCATTAATGAGAAATTCATTCCCTTGATTTCCATATTCAAATGTATTGATGTATATGTGGATTTTTATGGTTTACATTTCGATGGTAATTATGCTCTTATTATGCTAGTTATATGCATATTTTATGACAACAACTATGTATGGCTTTTAACATGTTTTTACTTGTAAATGAATGGATAATGTATCTATGGCCTGATAGATGATAATGCAGCAAATGACATGAGGGAACAATGGTTCATAGAGATTCTCAGATAAGTATGAGATCCCTACACTTAATTATGTTGTTTACACATGTAGGTTACATGTTGATGATATGTTTGATGAAATGTCTGGCATGGCTAGTAGGGGTCTGAGAAAGGTCTTATTTGAATTATTGTGTTTGAACCATTGTTTCCCTGTATTTTTACTGATTTCAAGCTATCACTAAATTATGGGCAGTGGTATGGGCTCTAGGCCTAAAAAAGTGGCTTAAATCCTAGGGTCACTAGCACGGAACTGGAAATTTTGGTCTCTGGTCACCATCAGGCAAGCCTGCAGGAGCAACTTTAGGTTGTTAGTCACTCCCTTGCCCATAGAATGAGAGTAATTATGTCCTAAGAGATCCAGAACAATAGAGGGACCTAGCGACAAGCTCTATGAATGGCTCACATGTCTCTTAAGGGTTCTGTTGCTAATGTTGGATGATTGTGTGTGATGTTCTATTGATTCCACTTCCTTAAGGTCACATAGGAGGTCGAATTTGATCATAATAACCTCTCGTCTCATGTTTACCCCAGTTGGCATGGTTACTTGGGTGGATATGGGAGGAGGGTGTTATAGAGTGGTATCATAGCATGGTTCACCCCTCGAAGTAGATGGGTGGTGTGCGTTGGTCATGCATGCATGTCAGTTGCATGTGTGTCTCTTACACTTGCATTCCATGTGCTTGTTGCATTAGATAATGTAGATCATTGTTGTAGTAAGGTTGTCATGCGGAGCTTGATGTCGATTTTGTGGAATACATTGTCATGAGTAAATGAATGGTTACATATTGTTATATGTCATTTACATGTTGTTGTATGTCACTTGATTACATCATTGTATGTTAGTTTGCATTATTGTATGTTTGATTGCATGTATCAATCTTGTAGGTTGGTTACAAGTATTGATCGCTTATGCTCGACTACATGCATTCATGTGTATGTGTAGTTGATTATGCATTGCGTATGCATGTTGATGGTTGCATGGTGGAAATGTGTACAATGGAGTAATGGTTGTTGTCATGCATGAGGTCATGGTTTGTGTAGTTGATATGGTCATGCATTGATGACTAGACTCTAGCTAGAATAAAGTGTTAATGGTTTGGTACTCATGTGTTATATGTCTATATGAAGTTGTTATGCATGTATGGTCTTGGTTATAGTTATGCATGAATAGTAGGTCAAAAATGTTTGGTGAGGTCATTGTATGCAACTTAGGTCATCATGGTGCTATTGGTTGTTATGATGCTAATATGTTGGTTGAGATAGAGCAGGAGATGCAGATCATCATAATGAGGTTGCAACATTGGACTTTGGGGTAAGAGTAGATCGTCATACAAGTATTGTATGTTGGGCATGCAGGTATGTAGGTTAAGGATTGTTATATGCATTAGGGTTATATAAATTAGGTTTATGTACCTTTCTTTTGACTATGGTTACGTACATGACAGATGATAATTGATTAGCATAGGCATATGCACATGAGTCAGATAGTCAAGAATGATGGTAACATGTGGTTGTATGCATTGTTATTATTGTTTTATGTTAGATAACTTGATGATTAGTTTATATGTTGTTGATGAGAATGATATATATCTTATTGTTGTCATATGTTATTAACTTGATGAATAGGGTTATCTCATTGAGATCTTGACGTTGTAATTTGGATTGGCCGTATGAGTGATGGTTATGTTCATTGCATTGAAGATCTTGATGTTATATGTACTTCGTTAACTGGGCTTGGCTTATGCAGATTGTTATGGTTGTGATATTCAGGTATGAGTTGTCATATCTGTGATATGGTGTTGTACTAATCTAGACCGATCATACATATATGATTGCTATGCATTAATGATAATTGTTTATGAGATAGGATGTGAACATGTTAGTTAGTTATTGTTATGGATAAAATGGTCTTATTTATGTTTAAGATGATGTGTGGAGAAGTTTTATCATGCGACAAGATTAATTGTGTAGACAAGATAGCCTCCCCTGAGATACATTAAGGTATGAGTTTGCTTATGTCCTATATTTGGTACTTGAATGTTTGATTGTGTTGCGTAGTTCATTGATTCAACATGGTATGGTTGCAAGTTGGTTGAATGTTTGATGAATTGCATAATATGAGTATGTGTTCAAATGATATTGTTTTAGGATGGTTATACTTATACATATGTGTTGAGACAATTGATATGTACTTGAGTGTAGTAGGTGATAGTGGTAGTGTTATGTATAATGACTATGAGTTGACTATGGATTATGACATGATTGTTAGTCTTGATAAATGTTTATTTCAAATTGATAGATAATATTGCCTTGATATTTGAAACATGTGGTTGACATGTGTGAGACGATACAAGAAACATGCTTGGTATTAACGTGACCAGGTAATAGTTGATGTGTTTAAATAACTAAGCCTTGTCATAGTCCCAAGGGTTAGCTCAGTTGGTCAAAAACCGTAGCTCACCATCAGGAGGTCACAGGGTTGATTCTTCCCGAATCCCTAGGGGTTAGGTCTTGCGAGTAGGCTGAGGGGCGATTAGCCTAGATTTTTCTGTGGACATAGCGACCACTTACTAACCAGGGTATTCATGAACCACACTAACAAAACAAAAAAAAACTAAACCTCGTCGTGCAACAAGGTAAAAAGATAAAAGAAAGGAATTCGGCAATAATTTCCTTGGGCTATGTTTGGAAACACTATTTCCAAACAAATGAGTGCTTTGCACATAGGAAGTCTTTTTAACCTTGTTTTGTCTGAAATTATGCGGATATGTGCTATATTCATGGACATGTATTTGACAGGTATATTAGCTAGTCTCTAGTTATAGGTGGATTTGTCAAGGGGATTGGAGTCCCTTGAGATATGGAATGGATGTGTTCAATTGCAAGGCAACATTCTTTTCACAACAAGATAAGGTATCTAGTGTATTGTTATGTTTATTTATGCACTGATAGTTATGTATTTATGACAGTATGATGCAGGTTATTGCATGGTTAAGAGACTGCCATAAAATTTTGAAGAAGGTTGAGGTTGAGATTTCCTTTGGAATCACTAGGAAACATGGGGATGGAGTCATGGTGTATGTTTTTAGTCTTGTTATTTTGGTCTTTTGTGATTTTCTTGCACTTGATTTACAATTTTGTTATGTTTAGTGCATTATCATGCCACTTTGTTTGTGGTGACATATTATTGTTGGTTTTCCATGGTTTTCTTCTTGTTTTCTTCTTGTTTTCTTCTCAGTCTTTCCTTTATTGTTTTGAGAGCCTTAGGAATTGGTTGGGAAAAGAGGAAATTAATGGAGCTTGAGGAGAGTCATGTGGTACCCAAAAAGTAATATAAGACTCAGATGAAGCTCTGTGCATGAGTAAGCACAAAAAAACATAAGACTATGATAGTTGATTGAACTGGTTGGGTCTATTGTGGTAAATGGACGGTGGTGGTAAAGTCATGAGAAAGGTAACCACGAAGGTAAAGTAAATGGATCTGAGGCGTCAGATGACTTGGCTATGATTTTGAACGACTATTCTTAATGTTTCACATGTGTTGCATGAATAAAGGAAGTTCTCATAACCTTGACCTTGATATCTGGCAATTATGTTGTGATCATGATTATGCTGATGTTTATATGTATATCTATGTCATTTTCTGACATGATCATGATTGTTTTATGTTGACGTTTACATGTATATATATGTATGTATGCATATTCTTTTCTGACAGATCATCAAGAATCATTTTTGCAGTAGAAAGATTGCATATGCAGGTGAATGGCATGAAGAAGTTCCTGGCTATGAGTAATCAATTGAGAAGAGTAGTCATGACAAATATGCAAGGTCAGTATCATATGGTTATGAGTTGATATTATGTGATTATATTATTTCCATGTTATGTATAGTTTATATTGAGGGTTACATGATTCGAATGGAAAATGGCATCATCCCATGGTACTCACCCACCCATATTATTCATCGACCCATGGAATTTACCCATGGTATTGAAAATGGCATCAACCCATGGTACTCATCCACCCATATTATTCATTGACCCATGGAATTTACCCATGGTATTGTAAATGGCATCCGCCCGTGGTATAGTAAAATCCACCCATGGTATTCATTCACCCATGGAATTGACCCGTGGTATTGTAATGGAAAATTACTATAAGTAACAAGTCACATTTTGTAAATTGACAGGGTCCACCACAATGTAGCCTTTACAGTTCAGAGGCATGTAGTTGCCACATCTCATCTCAGAGATAAGCTACCATCGCCCTAGCTGGTTTATTTCCATTTCTGGTTGTAAGCATATTTCA
>APFE031501687.1:67737-87596 GCA_000404065.3 Pinus taeda | reverse complement strand
AAATTTCTAAATAATGTATTAAATGGATAATAGTGTCAATACTTAAAAAAATACTTCTTCATCATCAATGTTGAATGTTTAATTCTTCACTTTTAATTATTACATTCCACATATATATTTTAACATTTAATGATACAAATGTAAAATGAATGAATTAATACACTTCACATTTAGTTTTCTAAATGGAGTTAGTGCATTATAAATGATGATTAATGTAGACCTCACATTTTCAATTAAACATATTGTGTTTGCTTTTCGTAATTACTTAACTAATATTGGTTTATTTATTAATTTTTTGTATTAATGAAAGTAATCTTAAAAAACATAAATTAATTTTATGTATAACTATTTTTTTAAATAATAATAATAATAACAAACTTTTAGAATCATTGAAAAAAACCATTGAATTAATGTCAAATATATCTAATTTTAATTATAAAAAAACTTTTAACTTATTAGATCATGCTCTACTTTCCAACATATTAGTTCATACATTATTAGATCTCATAAAAATTTACCTACTTATATTGCATTGCACTCAAATTTCCTTTGTTTATTACATACTCTCTACCACACTCAAATTCGTTTTATCTACAAAGTACTATTTAGAATGCTTAAATATATTTTAGATTTAACACATCATATCTCTTCAAACTTGTCTTAGTTTGCAACATATTATATCTCTTGAAACTTGTCTATATTGTGAGCAAAGGAAATTTCTATGTGGAATTCTTTCCACCCTTTTTGCATTATATCTTTGGAATGTTTCCTACCTTGTGATACACTGAGAGAAATAAAAACTTTGAGCCAGATCTTGACATCATTGATTCCAAATTTGAATTTTGTTGTGATGTGACATATCAAATATACATAAATGTTGTTATGATGTGACTTATGACTCTTAAATTTCTTGCAAATTGACGCATTCCACTTACACGAACCTTTTTGTGATGTGACATATCATGCTCAGATAAATTTTGTTGCAACATGACCTATTATCCTTAAAACAAATTCAGTGCCATGTGACATATCACACTTAAACACACTTTCTAATTTTGGTTGTAAAGAAACAATATTTTGAAAGAGATATAAAGACAATTTTTAAAGTCATTCACATAAGACAAAAGGTTTGTAATTTTTTTCAAACGTTAGAATAAAATTATCATTGTTTGTTCAATAGGAAATTTTTCAAAGTTTAAGTTATATCACACCAAGTCTAAGAAAGGCGCCATATGACACATAAAGTTTAAAAGGTTGTAACCTAAGGTGCATATCTTATCATGTTAAAATCTTAAACAAATGTGAGTGATCAAATTTATTTGGCTTAACATGTTGAGGTTGAATATATCATACTTTAAATTTTCAGAGAATCAAGATTGCATGTTCAAACATTTTTAAGATGTGACATAGGGCATATTGCTCCAATTTTTATGAAGATCATGAGATAATTGAACTTTCTTTAAGTACTCATCATAAAGGTTTTCAACTGAACTAAGGTGTATCACACCAAATTCTAAGAGATGTGTGTCAAAAGATGTATCACGTATGAAGATTGAAAGAAAATAACACATAGTATATGACTTATTACACTAAAAAATAAATAATAAATAAATACATATTAAGTTTCTGAAAAAAAATTAATATAGTAATTTTTAATTTTTCATATAACTAAGTATTTTATTAATAGTTTCATAAAATTATAATTTTACAATATTTATTAATAAGTCAAAGAAAATTAGCGGCTAATTTCGCAGTGGCTAACTTCATGCTTTTCCAAAAAATCATTCATCAATTTTCTTTTTTTTTTTAAATGATTTTGCCCAAATTTTACAGTACAAAATTATTTTACCTCAAAAATTGCCAAAATTTTATATAGACCATAAAATCATTAGATATCTAAATATTTTTACAAAAATATTACCAAACATTTTATAATTTTTATATTGTGGACCATGAATATTTGTCAAGGTTTCTAAACTTTAATATAAAATTTCATCCTTAATTTTCCGATTAATAAAAAAATGACTTATAAAAAAAATAATTTCCTCCATTTTAATTATAAAATAAAAATTTTGTAAAAAATATGAAATAACAATATGCATATTTTTTATTGAACACATAATCTGATAATATTACAGTAAAAATAAAATTAAATAAAAAAACAATAATTTGTTACTTATTTCATAAATAACAATACAATATAATGCAATATATTATATTACATAATGCTTAATTTTATATTTTTCTTTACAAAGGTTTATAGTTTTATATTTTATAATGCTTAATTTGTTGCCATGTGACATGTCAAACTTAGACACATTTTGTTATGATGTGACTTATTGCATTAAAGTTTTTGCAAATTGACGCATTGCATTCACACAAACTTATTTGTGATGTGACATATGATGCTTAAATAATTTTTGTTGCAATGTCACCAATTTAACTCTAAAAAGTTTCATCATAATGTGACATATCACACTTAAACACACTTTCTACTTTTGGTGGTGGAGAAACGATATTTCGAAAGGGATATAAAGACAATTTTGGAAGTGATTTACATAATACATCAGGTTTGTAAATTTGTTGTGAATATTAAAATAAAATTCTCAAATGTTAGTTCATTATTAAAGTTTTCAATATTTAAATTGTATCACGCCAAAATCTAAGAGAGCTGCTACACAATGTGTATCAGACATAAAGTTTAAGGAGTACGACCTAGATTTTATGCCTTATCATGTTACAATCTCAAACAAGTATGAGTAATCAAATTTATTTAGCCTAAAATATTAGAAATTCAATATATCATACCTAAAATATTTAGATAATCAAAATTTCATATTCAAACATTTTTAAGATGTGCCATATTACACTTAGGCACATTGCTCCAATTTTTATGAAGATTATAAAATAACTGAACTTTCTTTACATACCCATCACAAAGATTTTCAAAAACTAAAATGTATCACACCAAACTCTTAAAAGATGTGTCAAAAAATGTATCACACATGAAATTTGAAAAAACACTACACTTGGTATATGAATTATTTAAATAAAATATTAAACAGTGAATAGATGAATATGATTTCTTTAAAAAATAATATAGATATATTTTAAATTTTCTATAATAAATATTTCATTAACATTTAAAAAATAAATAAAATTTACAATTAAGTAATTATTTATAATATTTTCCCTCTATATTAATTTAAATATAAAATTATTATAAGGAGATACAAAATAACAATATAAAATAGAAAATTATCCTAAGGATACAAAATAACAAATGTCATTTTTTATTGAAGAAAATATTTATTTTTATAATTATTACACTAAAATTAAAATTAAATTAAAAATAAAACATGTTGTGTAACTTATTTCATAAATATACACTATAATGCAATATATATTACTATATAACGTTTAATTTTATATTTTTATTCCATGTTAAAGAAAATAAGGAGAATACTAGCTTAAGCATATTTGTAAAAGCTCTAAAGAAATAAAGCTAGCGCAAATTTCAGTGTATAGGTTGGAGTACAATTGTCTACCAAAATCTAGGGATATAATAATTGGGATATAATAATTTAGAACTATTTGAGTTATGGGCATACTTCCTAAAAATTGGTATTACTCACGTTCGTGGATTATGGCCACGCTTAGTACCCTTAAATCTTAAATTCAGAGGGAAATTGTAAATGGTTTAGTACTCTTAAGTTCAGAAGAAAATTCTAAATGGTAAACTTTCCACTTTCTTTCAAGCCTCTTCTTTGAAGACGGGTCACCTTTTCTTTAAATAATTGCCACATAAGGTGGATAGAAGTTCCCGATTCACTGTAATAATTTGTTGGTATCTGAAATGTATATAACAAAATATTTACACTCGAATATTCATTATGGATATTCTTTATTGTTAGAATTAATGGAGAAAGTC
Source organism: Pinus taeda (assembly GCA_000404065.3). Lineage (NCBI taxonomy): Eukaryota > Viridiplantae > Streptophyta > Pinopsida > Pinales > Pinaceae > Pinus > Pinus taeda. The sequence continues at coordinate 83,665 of APFE031501687.1, read as the reverse complement.
AAATTAGATCACTGTTATGGTGATGATAGGATTGAGAGTCTAATTTTAGATCTTAGATCCTAATATCCATGGACTGGTTCAAACCACCTGATTGTGAGAAAGCCTATATATACTAGGTTGTTCCCCTGATTGTATACAGTGTGTATTTGTGAAATGCTTGGGCACTCTCCAAGTATCTTACCTGGACAGCCATTTAATTAATAGAACATCTATTTTTATCATTTATAAATAATTAAGTTATATCTCCATTCATCACTCTTTTATCATTTACCAGATTTTATTTTCACTTTGTTAGTTTATGATCGCTTTTTTTATACTTGCACATTAAGCCAATTTAGATTTGATCAAAATCCTATGATGGAATTGATAACACTGAAGTATGTGGTATATTATTTGTACAATTATCTCTATTCAATGTATATTGTATCAGATATAGTACGTTAGGGGTAGCACCCTTGAAAAATTGCTTTAGTTTTTTTTTACATCTATTTATAATAGTTTTAAGTATACATTTTTTGCTTTGAGAGGTTTTGCGTTGCATGGTCATTTAACCCATGGTTTCATAATACAAGTTTAAGGAATAATGGTTTTATTCTAGTTAATGTGTGTATGTGTTGCTCCATTGCATATTTTTTGTATTATTAAGAATGTATTTGTAAACAATAATTATACATGGATAAAACCTATATTTGGTATCAAAATATTTTTGGATTTGTGGGGATTCTTCTGTGACTAATGGGTTTGAATCAAGCATATAATAGGTCTTCTAATAGTGGGAGATATGCGAAATTGGTTCTTGTAGTGAAAGGATATAGCAAGAAGTTCAAAGATAGGTTTGTGAAATTCTATGGGAAGAGATTTCAGTTGTGGAAGCTCAAAATGGAAGATATGTTGGTTCTTTGTACAATTATCTGTATGCAATGTACCTTGTATCGGATGTAGTAGGTTAGGGGAAGCACCCTTGAAATATTGCTTTAGATGTTTTTATACATCCATTTATAATAGTTTTAAGCACACACTTTTCACTTTGAGGGGTTTTGTGTTGCATGGTCATTTAACCATGGTTTTGTAATACAAGTTAAGGCACTATGGTTTTATTCTAATACAAGGTAAATGTATGTATATATATATATATATATGGGGAAAATATATCTATGTTTGTGTGTATGTGTGTTCCATTGCATATTTTTTGTATTATAAAGAATATATTTGTAAACAGTAATTATACATGGATAAAACCTACATTTGGTATCAAAATATTTTTGTATTTGTGGGGATGCTTCTATGACTAATGGGTTTGAATCAAGCATATAATAGATCTTCTAATAGTGGGAGATTTGTGAAATTGATTCTTGTAGTGAAAAGATATAGCAAGAAGTTCAAAGATAGAGATTGAGAAATTCTATGGGAAGAGATTTTAGTTGTGGAAGCTCAAACTAGAAGATATGTTGGTGAATTAAAATGAATGGATCACTATGGATCTGGGTATTGCACCAACAACAATGTCAACAGAAGATTGGAAAAGGTTAGATCGAATTTCAAAGAGAATAATATGGTTGTGTCTTTTAGATTCATTATTACTAAATGTTTCACGATAAGCTACAAAAAAGACATTATGCAATAAGATATGGATTTTGTATCAGTCTAAGTCTCTAGTGAACAAATTGTTCCAACAAAAAAATATGTATAACCTTGGGATGGAAGATGGAAACTTGTAATCGAGTATCTAAATGGCTTTAATATTGTGGTAAGCCAAGTATTATCTATTGATATTAAGATTTTAGATGGAGATAAGCATATCAATATGTTATGTTCTTTACTAGACTTGTGGGGTAGTCTTGTTATTTTTTATAGGTAATAATGTAACTACTTTAAGTTTCATTGAAATTGTCTCATCCTTGATATTAGAGGAGATGAGACAAAAGAAATAAAATTTTGAACAAAGATGCCTTGCCTATAGGAGGATGTTACTAGACTAGAAATAGGAATAAGTCCTCAAATGGGGTATAAATATAGATGAGAATGTAAATCTCTAAGAAAATTTGTATTGAATTATGTTGGAGATGTTGAAAAGAAGTGCATTACAAGAAATATTTGTAGATCCAAAATTGTTGAGAAAGTAAACTTCCTTCTACATAAGCAAAAACCTCCTCAGATGAAGGAAGGGATATATACCTAGCTTCTTCAAGTACACATTAGATCATGAGGCATGGTTATTTGACCTAGGGGCATCCTTTTATATGACTCTTCATATGGAGTGGACGTGTGGGTATGAAAGATATAATTCTAGTGATGTTCTCCTAAGAGTTGTCTGGGGAGCTCGAATCATGACAAAATTTGAAGTTGAAGCTCATGGGTGGAAGGATTAGAACACTCCATGGTGTTCTCCACATCCTGGGATTGGTTAGAAATTTTATTAGTGTAAACGAGATGAATAATACAAGTGTAAAAATAGTGTTTGAAAAGGATGCTTAGAAATTTGATTTCTGTAAACAGGATGAATAATACAAGTGTACAAATAGTGTTTGAAAATGATACCTACAAGATTATTTAGTGAGAACTAGTATTTTTGAGGTAATTTTGGATTGAAACTTTGTATAAGCTATTAGGAAGGTTGCAACAATTCCATTGTTTCTAAGAATGGAGCTAAAGAAGCAACAATTCCTAGAGTCTCTAGAGAAAATAATGTGTTGTGGCATAAAAAAATTAGGGCATAATGGAGAGAAGTTCCTTCAAGTAGTACATGGTAATGGTATAGTAGAGGGTATATCTAACTAATCTCTAGATTTTGATTTCTATGAATATTATTTTATATGGGAAGCAAAGTTGGGTAAATTCTCCACTAATGCTATAAGGTTGAAGGGAGTATTAGAGTTGGTGCATAATGATGTGTTTTCGTTTATTTCAATTCAATCAATCGATAAATATGTGTATTAGGGTTCATTTAATGATGACTTCTTAAGGAATCATGTTTGATTGTAAAATTGTTTGAGAAAAGAATTAAAATAAAGAGTAAAAATCGTTAAAAATGTAGCATGTGAGGAAACATTATAGCCAAAAATAATCTTCATTAATTGAAGATATATTTTCTATTGATCCATCAAAATTCTTCATCTATCAACGGGATATACATTAAATATCACGTGGTATTTTGTGAAGTAGTGACACTCCAATCCATTTAATTCACCATTCTAAAACTCTTTATATATATAAATGGATTGGAGTGTCACTGCTTCACAAAATACCACGTGATCTTTAATGTTATGTTGTTGACTTCAACATATTTCATACGAAACTCATATTTTAAAATTTGTTGTTAATGTAAATAGATAAGTTAATGTGTAATTATTTTTTTAATATTTAATTTACCATAATTATAAAATTGTATGTTGATTTTCCCTGATCAGGGTGCGGGACCTATCATCTTCCCTCTCGGGATCACCGTGGGATGGCAACGTGGCTCGATCCACACTCTCGCATGCTCAAGCCTGAATGTGAGATGACAACGTGCATGGGAAGCGTTAATTGTGATGTGACAAGTCGTTGGGCTCTTAATCTCCAGGTGGTAAGGGATCATCGATCTAAGTAGCTAGTTGTTTTATGGAGGATTTTGTTTATGGGAGGAGAGTAAAGGCTCTTGGTCAGCGTATTCGTGTTTTCGAGGAAGGCCTGGTGGGTCTTCTTCTTGGACACAACTTTTTCTCTCAAGTTCATTGCTTCCTCTCTTAGGTATGTACTTCTCTCTGTTCGCCCTCTCTGACCGCGACCTGTGTACTCTTCTAATGTCTCTTGAAACCTAAATCGAAATCTCTGCAATATGATACTTGTGAATAATTGGAGTCGATGTCAGGAAAATTGGAAATTTTTTGTTGTCATGTCTTATTTAATCTCATCTTTTTCTATATTTGTATCCATCGTCTTTGGCATTCTTTTGTCTCAAATGGGAATGTATTTTCAATCTCTGGTCTGGAATATTCTAGTGGATGAACTCTTGTTCATTGGTGTTAGTTATATCATTGAATTATTGGTCCTAAGCATGGAAGTGCATCTGGATTCGATTTATCTGATTTATTACGAATGTGCTGTGAGTTTAATGAAATTGGGCTTGGGGACTCAGTCTATTGAGCCTTCTCCTTGAGGTGACAGACATACCTTGGATTATCTCTGTAAATTGATTCACTTAGGCTCAGGGAGGTGAACTATGGTATTATGTCTCGATGGTGGTCATTCCATTTGACCCTTAGTTTCTTTGAAAGGATTGATCCTAACGAATTATGCATCTTGCTTTAATGCTATGCTATTGTGTCAGGTCTTCAAAATTTTTGTAAATTCCCTGACTATGCGCTAACAATTTTGTTCTGTTTCATGTTTTGTTTTGTTTGGTTGAGAGCTTGGGGTTATGTTTTTTGGTTGCCAATTCATATGGCTCATCCATGCCCTAGCACCAATTCTTTTGGAAGAGGTGGTCGAGGTCGTAGTTAACAGTCGAGAAAATGCAGAGGGAGTGATCCATCCTTAGACGGATAACCGAGAAGAAGGGGCCGTAAACATTAGAGGAAATTTCAGCATAAAAGTGGCCTCATAAGGAAAACTAATAAAATAATAGTTAAAACAATAAAATAAGAGTTATGAATTTTGGAGCGAAAAGAAGAAAACTACTTTTTTTATTTGTATTTTTTTTATTATATCCTTATATTTTTACTCAAATCTCAAGTGTAGACACTCGTTGGATGTGGAATTAAGTTCTACATCTGACGAGTACCCATTATGTATACTTTTAAGAAGACCCACATTGATAAAAATTGCAGATACATTAAAAAAGTGTGTTCAACATGATTTTTTAATGTATCTTCATTTTTATCAACGTGGGTCTTCTCAATAGTATGCATAATGGGTACTATTTCTATGTGGAATTTAATTTTGTATCCAATGAGTGTCTACACTTGAAATTTGAGTATGAGGATATAAGCCAAAAGTACAATTAAAAAAAGTGTTTTTTTCTTTTCCCTCCAAAATATTTACATGTACCTCTTTTTAAATTTAAAGGATTTTGATTTGTTTACATATTATGACATGGAAATTACGTGAAAATTCCATGGGCACTTTTAGGCTAAATTTTCCTCTAATGATTAATGCTCAAATCATCAGGGAGACGGCCCAGGCCTATCATACAGGCACTATAGCCCAAGTTAAGCAATTGATTTCTACATTGGAAGCTAAATTGAATCAGCAGGCAGAAGAAAAAGTTCAGATTCAAGACTGGTGCGACTTAGTCCTTGACCTGGGACATATTAGAGGCCACACCACACAATACAAAAAAAATTTCCATCTCTATTGGTTGATAAAGAGTCTTGTAGCTACGGCTATCATGACCTCTCCAGTAGGCTCTGTCAAATCTGATCTAGGTTATGATGAAATTCATAAATAATTTCAACTCATCCATCTCCAAATTCAACAGCAGAATGTTCATCTTGGCCGCATTGAAAACACATCCCATGTCTTCCTCAGTCTGAATTGCCAGGTTTGAGTGCAAAGGACCCAACTCCTGTGGATTCCTCTAATGAATAGTAGTTTGTTAAGATATGGTTGTACTTGTTTTTGTTTAATTTTCCATGATGTATATGTCGACTAGTTATCTATCCTATAACTCTTTAGTTGGTAGATGGTTTCTAGACATTCAGTCCTATAAGGCATTGTTAGATAGACTCAAACTATTTCATTTTTGTTTGGCTTATAATGTTGTTCGATGGACAACAGATCTAGTTTCCCAATGAGAATGTTGAGGCCACCAAACGTCTTATATATAGTCATAACTTGCTTTTGATGAAAATGAATGAATGAAAAGGTCCTGCTAGGCTTATGAAAAACAATTCTATGTTGATTTGAGAATTAGTCTATTATAGATTTTTCTTATTTCAAAAACTATCAAATGTGGAGAGGAATCAAAACTTTCAAGATGTAAATTTATTTTTAAATGTAAAACTTGAAGAAAAGTTTACACTTTAATATATTTCTTGGAAACATAAGAAAAAGTTTACACCCTTAAAAATTTGATTCCTTTGCATGCTTATTAGATTCTAAATTAACTAGGATCAATACTAGTTCTTAACAGTATTATGTATATCCATATCAATTTCACATTTCTATTAAAAAAGAACACTAATAAATATAGTTACCTATAATGTGTTTGCCATTTTGCTTTTACATAATTGAAAGGTTTTTTTTTTTCTCTTTATAATTTTTTTAATGTGATATGAATAATTGGTTTTATATTCGTGTGGGTGTGTAGAGAAAGAGATATTAGTAGAAGTATTAAATTTTTGTAAGCTTCTAATAAAATTTAAATATGAAGTTATAAAATATAATGGTTATGGATATGTATTATTATTTTATTTTATGTGTATAGATCTATCTTAACCATTGATCTAGCAAGAGGCGAGATGTGTCAAAATCCCTTGAGGTGAAAACCCTTTTTATACTACACAAGTTTCAAAAATTGACTCTCTCTCTCTCTCTCTCTCTCTCTCTCTCTCTCTCTCTCTCTCTCTATATATATATTATATTATATATATATATATATATATATATATATATATATATATATATATATATATTATTTTTAAATTAATGCGTAAATAAATGCATTTTTACTTTCAATTACTTCTTCTCTTTGAATATTGAAATATTTAATGTATAAGTTAGTTAACATGGATATTAAAATGGTTTTATTTACTATCCAATTAAAATATAAAAATATATATAACATCAACTTTATTTGTTTTTTAATTACTTTAGTATTGATATAAAATTATCTTAGACATGGAAATATTTTATTTATAACTCAGAGTGAAATAAATATTCATATATAATCAAATAGGTATATTTTTAGATCATAGGCTTTTGTGAGAAGAGTAATTATGTTTAATACTTTAGAGATTACCCACATGATACATTTTGATTGTCTACGCAAGTGTCGCTTATCATCAAGCTATAGAAACATACAATCTCACTCGCTGAAAACATCGACAATCAAAATGCCTCATATGATTAATTCGGAAATTTTTGAAGATAATTAATCATCTCACAAAATCCTTTGATCTGAAAATATATCCCTATACGAATGGGAGACAACAGAAGATGTTCATCATTTTTAACGACTACGTTTGCAAGTTATAAAGAAGAAATGTGATTCTATGCCCTGATGATGAGCCACACTTGCTAGCTTGAAATAACCGAAATGTCTCACGTGAGTAATTTGGAAATGTTTGAACATAAATATGTATATTTGTTTTATATTTTGATTATATCAGATTTTTTTTTAATTTAAAGAATATTATATTTGTATTTAAAAGGGACACGTGTCAACTTTGCAGTGAGCACTAACAAAATTACACATTGCCCACATACTGAGATGTAGAATAAGCCTCTAGGCTCAATGATGAAATACTTCTCTCTCTATATATTATATCTCTAAAAATAATTTTTTTATTTTATTTTTAATGATGAGATTATTAATTGAATTTATTAAGTTTTTACATTCTTAATAATTATATGTTCTAAAATAACATATTCTAACATGAATTATTTATATTTTAATTTATTTTAATGTAATATGAATATTAAAAGAATTTATATAAAAATGTTTGCAATTTTATTAATAAAATTAAAATTACAATATAACAAATGGAATTGAATCAAATTAATTTTAATATTATTATTTAAAAAAAGAAATTCTAATTAAACCCACGTTATATTTTATATTTATTATGATTTTTTTTTTTTTTTATAATTCATCAATTTAATAGCACTACAAGATATCATCAATATTAAATTATAAAGTCTAGCTATAAAAAAAAAAATAAAAAAAATAAAAAATAAAAATAAAAATAAAAAAAAAAATTAAAAATATTTATTTTTCTAATAATTTTTATAATCATGATTAAATTTTCAAATAAAGTCTTGTAATCAATTGATTTGTGTCGAGTTTTTTCTCTACAACCCTAATGGTGAGGCAGCCATGAGCTAAATTGAACTGCGACCTAAAAATCTCTAACGACATCTACAAAGCTGCAAACTAGGAGGTCGGTAATAATGTCAGAATGACAGATGAGGAAAGGGGGGGATAGATCCCTCCTACTGAGATGCGATGGTAGGGGATTCCCTCCAGAACACAAGTAACCCGAAGCTAGCAGGAGATACAAACAAAATGTCAAGACCTGTCCTCGGGGCGTGATTGTAGGTAGGTTGCACAGGAAAATGTTTACCACGTGTGATGGAGAAACCGAGATTCAACATTCCGATGAACAAACTGGAGCGATACAAAAGTTACATGAAAGACCACATGCTAATATGTAAGTTCATTGAAGTTTGGCTGACGGAGAAGGACCTCACCAAATGGATACATCAAAAATGACAACCCAAAGGTCATATCGAGCTCAAGCTGGGAGCTAGAGGCTTCTTCACGGTAATATTCTCGAACTTGCAAGACAAAGAAAAAGTATTTGAAAATGGTCCTTATTTTCATTATAATGTTGGTTTGTTTATGAGGTACTAGGAAGAATGCTATGGACCAGACAAGGGAAAATTTCTGGCAGCCCCACTTTGGGTCAGGTTATTCAGTCTGCCAATGGATTTCTGGGACCTAGAAATACTAGAGGGCATTGGAAATATGATAGGTAGATTTGTCAAAAATAGCAGAGACGACAAAAAAAGGCAGATACACTTCATATGCGAGAATATGTGTATGCTTAAACATAGTTGGACCTATACCAGACTCATTGGAACTAGAATATCATGAAGAGGTATGGTAGCAAACCCTAGACTATGAACACATCCCGTTCAGATGGCGTAGATGTCATGACTATGGCCACCTATTTAAGGAGTGTCCAATGAACCTAGAGGAGATAGAGAACATGCACAAGCAACAAAGGAAACATCGAGAAGATAAGTAAGGGATTCAAGAAGTGAAAAGTAAGAGGAAACAAACACAAGCAAACCCCAACACAGGGAAAAAACAATATCAAACTCAGCCAAGCAGAACGAACAACTTTGAAGCATTGTATGGAGAAGAAGAAGTAGAAAATGAGGTCCAAACTATGGACTACCAGGAAAAAGGAAAGGAGAGTAGTTCGAGTCAAGGCAAACTGAACCCTAAGAGGAAAGCTCAAAGAGAGTTGACAGATAAAGAGGATAAGGAGGACAAGGAGAGGATGGAAACACCACAATGGAAATTGAGCCAAGAAAGGGATAGGAACTAAGCATGGAAGAAGAGGTGCTGAAGAAACTGCTAAATGAATGGAGACATCTAGATGAAAGATTTATACCAGAAGACCAAAAAAGACTATACAGAGAGACATTCCAACAATATCAAGCTAAGTAGGGACAGGGACAAGTGGAGATGGTAGAACAATTTGGGATGCATCAGGAAAACCCCCAAGAATATTCAAATAAAATTAAAGCAGGAAAGAAAAGAGGTCGGAGGAACCTATAGAAATCCATATAGATTACGGGAGAAATGTTGGTGAATACAGGTAAGGTGGTACCACTATCAGCGGTATACCAACAAATAAATAAAGTATCCCAATGATAATTACATCATGGAACATAAGAGGCCTCAATAACAGAGGCAAATAGAGAAATTTAACTAAGAGACTAAGAAAATAAAAACCTAATCTCATGCTGCTACAAGAAACAAAGATTACAAGATGGAAAATGGAACATATAAATTAAGTAAAATAAGACCAAGGTATGAATGCATAACTATATATGTGAGAGGTAGCATAGGTGGAATAGAAATACTGTGGAACCCAGTAGAGATCACAATGGACTACTGGATAGGTATGAAGAGAATCCTCACGGGGCAGTTTCACCTGATAGGAAATAAAGAATTGTTCCTAGTCTTTGCATTATACGACCCTCACATTCCAATGGAAAAGGAATTTTTCCTCTAGCAAATAAAGAGGCTAAGCCAAATACACAAATAAAAACTTTGGTTGGTAGCAGACAAATTTAACTTAATAACAACAATAGAGGAGAAAAAGGGGGACTGCGAAGAGAAAAGCTGGAAATGGAGAAATTCAGAGATTTACAAGAAGAACTACAATTGGTGGACATCCCAACAATAAATGGGAAATATATGTGGAATAACAGAATGGGAGGGAGCAGACAAATAACCTCTTGTCTGGACAGATTCTTGGTCACATAACACTTCATTAGCAAAGATGTATACTATGAGGCAATAATTCTAACATGTCTATGGTCGGACCGTTGGCCTATTAAACTAGAAGTAGAAATGAAAGAAGGAAATCAAAACAAAACTTTTAGGTTTGAGTCATTTTGGCTAAGAGAACCGACCCTCATAGAACAAATGGAGTGGTGGAATGAGAGTGAGATAGCAAGGAGAAACCTGATGCACACCTTTCAACTCAGAATTAAATAACTAAAAGGAAAACAAAAGAAATGGAAGAAGGATGAATTCAGCAACATGCATAAGGAATGTAGGAGTTGATCCAAACAAAGACGAAGGAAGTACAACAACAAATTATCAACGAAGGAAGAAGTGAAGTGCTAGCGGAGGAGGAAGGGAAACTGATTAATAAAATGGAGGAAAGGAGACAACAAGAAGACATACTATGGAAGAAGAAATAAAGAATTCAATGGTTAAAGGAAGGAGAATGAAATACAAGGTTTTTTCACAAAGTAATGATCCATCATAGGCAGTGGAATACGATATTCTCCCTAGTAGATCAACAAGGCAATCGTCTTACTCAAAATGAATACATGGAGAATCTATTAGTGCAACACTTCAAAAGGCTACAGATGGAACCTAACATAAGAAGGGAGGAGAATATAAACAAAATCATACAACACATCCCCAACCCGGTGAGCAGAGATCATAACATGGCCCTCGTAAGAGAAATATCTAAAACAGAGGCAGAAGAAGTCATTAGGAATATGGCGAGAAACAAAACACTAGAACCGAATGGATACATAGCAAAAGTTTTCTAGGTGACATGGCCATTCATGGGTGAAGATATAGTGAAACTAGTGGAGTAGTCCATGCGCACAAAAAGAATGCACCCGGCCCTGAACTCCACATTTTTGGCCCTAATTCTGAAGACAGATCATTTGGAAGAACTGCAAGGGTTCAGACCAATAGCACTTTGTAATGTCATATACAAAATCATGGCTACAATTATGGTAAATTGTTTAAAACATATACTACCTTGGTTGATATCTCAAGAACATATATGGTTTGTTAAAGGAATACAAATAACATATGGCATAGTGGTGGCACAAGAGGCCATTCATTCATTAAAGACAAAAAAAACTAAAGGAATGCTGGTTAAATTAGATTTATCAAAAGCGTATGATCGACTGAATTTGGATTATCTACAAGGAATATTGAAGGCATTCAACTTTGATGCAAGATGGATAAGTTGGATAATATCAATGGTATCAACTTCATTTCTATCAATTCTTCTCAACGGATCACCCTCAAAGGCATTTAATGGAACCCGAGGGCTCAAGCAAGGTGACCTGCTTTCACCATTTTTCTTCATCCTGGCAGCGGAAGGCCTCGGAAGGTATATAAAGGAGAAAGTTTGAAGAGAACAGTATACTGGGCTCAGACTATGGGGGAATGATCTACCATTAACTCACCAATAGTTTTTAGATGACATAATGATGTATGGACATGCATCACTCAAGGAAGCAAAAAGAATAATGGAAATTCTCACAGACTTCACTAGTGCTTCAAGGACGGAGATAAACAAAGAGAAGTTTGATATATTTTCCTTCAACACAGCTACACCCTCAGAAGATTTCTTAGCAAGAGTAATGGGATTCAGAATAGGAAATTTTCCCTTGAAATACCTAGGAGTCCAGCTAAATGATCAACAAAATAGAGTGGCAAACTCGAAACCCCTGTTGGGAAAAATATAAGGAGAGATGCAAAACTAGACATTCAGGGCAATGAATATGCTAAGTCACATAATATTACTGAGATCAGTACTACAATCTATCCTGATTTACCAACTAACTAGTTAAGTGACTCCAAAAGAAGTATGCCAAAAGATGATAGACATCTTCAAAAAGTTTTTATGGAAAGGGCCTAGAACATAAAACCAATGGGCTCTTCTATCATGGAACTGGCTCAGCAAACCCCTAAAAGAAGGATGACTAGGTGACGCAGGGTTACCCTTGCTTATACCCACAGTATGCATATAGAATGCATAATCCTATTGGTCCCAGGAATCTTAACTCTCTAAGGAGTCAAATCTTCAATTCTTAATGAATGGTTTAAGGCCCCCTTACTCAAGTCTTATGCGGAATGATTTGAAAAACCAACCATAGTCTAACCCTTAGTGAATATCCTTTCTATCGGGACTCATTAACCCTTATAAACTTCATTCATTTTAATATCGAGACTCATTAACCCTTATAACCCTTAAGCCACACCATCATAACCAAACCCACTTATAATTGGACTTTCACGTAGAAACCTCATATAGATGCTTTATTCTATTATAAACCCTTTATAATATAATTCCATTGCAAACATACCTTTTCTACACTTTTTAAAGCCCTTGCACAGTTTCTGAGGTTTCCCTTTATCACTGATCGCAATCGCCATAGTCTGTGGGTCACATTAACATGTGTTTCCCCATCTTCTCCGATATGCGATTAACCTTCGGAACTCAAAATATAATAACTATGCCTATATAACCCTATCGGTTCCGATTAATCAAACTTGCATGACACTCCTCCGTCATTGATTTGCGCTTAGTGGATCCACCGATTGTCAGAGATTTCAGGTGCACAATTAACACGGGGATTAACTACCCGATAAAGCAGTTTCCCTATCCACCCTCGTACTACGTGTCAATTGATGAATGGTATCGAGTGCCTTCCTTGAAATACAGCTTACCACTTTACACTCACCTGAAATACCACTTTGTGTATAAATATGCATTTCTACTAATTATCTTCTATGTACCTTCATCACCCGATGACTGTCGATTTCTTCCATCAGACGGTTCTGATGGTTCCTCTAGATTCCTCTTCCGCCAGCGCTTCTGGTTAATCTACACCGTTCCTTTCTTGATTCACTTCTACGTGATTTAAGCCTAATCATTCATTTCCTTTGACCTCGTTTATTGATCTCCAAGATCCGACGGCTCCTCTACATTGACGACTCGCCTCTTCATTCGTCCCTTTGCTTTGGCTTTAATTGTTTTCTTCACTGTTTTTTGGTTTCGGGTTTTTCTTCAGGGTTTCGACTTTCCGCTCTTCCACTACTCAACTCTCTCTGAGCTTAACTCCACATGCTCCTTTGATCACTATCCTCTTGGACTTTACTTAATCCTTTGAATGTATTTAAAGATCCATTACGAACCTCTTTCTCATTCTTTATGTCTACGTATTCTACAGAACTCTACCTACACACATATATTATACAAAATTCCTATTCACTCATAAAACATCATTCAATACTCGAAACACACACATTATATAGTTTAAGAATAAACCTCTGTATTATATAAATACAAACAACTATCATAGAATGAGATTCTCTATCTCTCTCTGGCCTGATTCTTCTGATTTGTGGCCTCTTTTCACACTCTGCCCATAGGCTTACAACCACACTTTAGCTATCTATCTAGCATATCTAAAACATCTAACTTTCTAACCTCTGACTTTGCCTTTTAGGCTTACATTTATACAAAGGGATTCTAAAACCAATTCCTGGTTTAGATCCATAAATCCTCAACAAAAACCTAAAATCTCTTCCTCATCCATAAGGATCCTCTCTAATCCATAAAATCATGAAATACTCCTAGTCTAAGTTTTACAATTAATTCTCAAATCCTCTCACTCAATTATCCCAAATCTCTCATGTTCTCCTACATTCAAGAACATTTACAAATATGCCTCACAATATTCAATTACATCCTATTCTCATTAAAATCACTCAAAAGCCTAAATATTTACATTAATTCCCACTTAGGAGACCAACTCCCTTCAAAACACAACACCCCTATGTCTACTAAAATACAATGATTTTCCTTGAGCTGAATGCTCCTGCATCAGACTCCCAAAGTAGAAAATTTTCATGATCTCCTGATCATAGAGAGAACTTCTCAGAGCTCACATATTTTGTCAATGCATCTGCAGTATTCTTCAAAGTGTCCACCTTTACTAGCAACACCTTTTTGTCTTCTATTATATCCCTCACAAAGTGACACTAAACATCAATTTGCTTTGTCTTTGAATGATAAGCAGGGTTCTTTTCCAAGAAAATTGCACTTTGGCTGTCACAGTCTATCCTTATAGCTCCCTGTACTGACCCCATACTTGAACACAATCTCTACAACCAAACTGATTCCTTGCTTGGATGAGTGGTTGCCATGTATTTTGCCTTTGTAGTTGATAGTGCCACTACAGATTGTTTCTTACTCATCCAACTGACTGCACCTCCAAACAGGTTAAAACATACCCACTTGTAGATCTTCTCTGATCCAGATCACCAGCCTAGACTGCATCAACAAAGCCACGGATATCCAAAACTTTGTCCAATCTTGGTCTTCCTTGGTAGCACAATCCATAATCACTAGTGCCACGCAAATACTTGAAAACCCGCTTCACTGTTGTTCAATGCTCCTTCCCTAGTTTTGACATAAACCTTCTCAATACTCCCACCACATGTGCAATGTCTGGTCTAGTACATACCATTGCATACATCAGGCTACCGACTGCACTTGTATATGGAACACGAGACATATCCTCTTCCTCTTCTTGTGTCTTAGGACACTGTTCCGCAGATAAATTTACACCTATAGGAATAGGAACCTTCACTGGTTTACTATCCTGCATATTAAACCTCTACAGTATTGTCTTGACATACTTCCTTTGGTTTAACCAGAGCTTCCTATTTTCCTGATCTCTTTTAATTTCCATGCCCCAAATATAGTTTGTAGCACCAAGATCTTTCATGTCGAATTTGGAGGACAATTGGGTCTTCAAATCTTGGATCATTTCTTTTTCATTTCCAACCAGCAACATATCATCCACATACAAGACCAGATAAATAACACGGTCACCAATTAATTGAAAATACATACAGTGATCTACTTTGCTTCTAGTGAAGCCAAGTCCCCGTATAAATGTATCAAATTTCTGATACCACATCCTTGGTGACTGTTTTAATCCTTACAAGGACTTCTTTAACTTGCATACCAATTCTTTTTTACCCTTCATCGCAAAGCCTTCAGGTTACTTCATGTAGATCTCCTCTTCCAGATCCCCGTGAAGAAATGTTGTCTTCACATCCATCTGTTCTACCTTAAAATAAAAAAGCAACAGCAATCGATAAAAGTAATCTAATAGAAGTTACCTTGGCAATAGGAGAAAAAATATCACCCAAATCAATTCCTGGCACCTGGGAATAACCTTTTGCTACCAACCAAGCTTTGTATTTCTCCACCTTTCCTTCTACATTTGTCTTCTTCTTGAACACCCATTTGCTGCTAATGGGTTTCCTTCCAGCAAGCAACTCCACCAGATCCCAAGCCTCATTTTTGTGCAAAGATGCCATTTCATGAACCATGGCCTCTTTCCAGAGTTTTCCATCCTCTGAATCTATTACTTCCTTCACAGTTCTGGGATCATCATTCGTAATAGATAAAGAAAAATTTTAACAAAAATCAGATGGACTATACCACTCTGGCTGCCTTCTTTCTTGAACTGATCTTCTTACACCCGGAGTTTGTGGCTCTTCATCTTCTAATTCCTCCTCTACTATAGAGTCTGATTCTTCCTCCTTTAGCTCAAACTCTATCTTCTCAGGTTCGTTTGGTTGGACTTCATGTTTAATAACATCTTTCACCTCTCTGAACCCCACATCTCGGCTGTACACGACCTTTCTTGT
>APFE031501687.1:27496-64691 GCA_000404065.3 Pinus taeda | reverse complement strand
AACACAGAAAATGCATAAAACAAGAGAGACACAGATATACGTGGTTCACCCAATTTGGGCTACGTCCATGGAGAAACAACCAATCCTTCCTTTTATATTCTCCAGCAAACTGAAGAGATACAACCTACAAAATATGCACTGTAACACCCTCTTCGCTCTCAATCTCCTCTCTCTTTCTCACTCAGAATTCAAATCTACATAGACGCAATACAATTCCCTCATATATAGGGAGGGGTTGCCCTCTAGGGAAAAAAAACCCTAAATTAAACATAACTTCTACCGTCAGATCTCCGCCTAATGAATGGCCTAGATTGACTAGAAATTACTATACTTTTACAAGGAAATTTTACATCTATTCTTAGCTTTGGGGGCGTTGCCCCTAAAACCCCCCACCAAGGGGGGCCTCCCCAAAGGTCGCAACCACCCCCCTCTAGACCCCCCCTGCAACGAATATTTTACGGGCAACATTGCCGCCCCATTTCAAACTGGGGTCTAATGTGGCAATGGCTTCGAATATAGAAGATAATCAGGCTCCACACCCAACATATCCTGCGAATCTGGTAGAGAACACAACAAACTAATGCACTGATCTTCATCTGAAATTTTAATATCGACAGATGCTAACTGACTTACCACAGTATTAAACGCATTCAGATGCTCTGTCACCAAGTCTCCATCTTTCATCCTCATATTATACGAATTTTTTCCGCAGGAACAGTTTATTCACCAGAGACTTAGATTAGTACAAAGGCCCTATCTTGTCCCACAAAGAATTCGCTATAGCTTCCCCTGATACATTCAACAATACTGAATCGGAGACACAAAATCGTATTTTACTCTTTGTCTTCCAATCCAACTTATTCCATTCTTCATCGGTTACCCCCATTAGTTTAGTAGCCGGATCTATCACGATCCACTGATCTTTATCGACCAATAGATCCTCCATCTTGAGTTTCCACAACTCAAACTTTGACCATTAAATTTCTCTATCTCTATCTTTCCACTGCTCGCCATCTTCTTTCACCACCAGAATCGATCTCGCAGATCTCCCACTGTACAGGGTCTACCACTGGCCCGAGCAAAACCCCTCAGCAACAAAGGCGTCCCCTTGAAGCCAGAACAGCTTTGATACCAAATGTAGGTTTTAACCTCGTATAGAAATTACCTGCATATGAATTCTAAGACACAGAGAAATAAACAATGCGAGAGCATAACACATAAAACACATATATACAGATATTTTCTCACTGGATCCCAAAACCGGGACTACCAACTTGATTTTTCATTATGTTCCTTTCAATGTTACAATATGTGTTTATACATGTCGAAGCATCCAATACCATGGACCGAAAACCATCGCGTCCAAAACCATGGACCAAAAAACCATAGGTAGGTTTGCCCAACCTAATATAGGGTCCAAATTTTTTTTTCCCGGGGCGCTACCTCGAACCCCGTAGAGGGGGGCTACCTGCCCCCCTATAACCCTTTGATTCACTACATAGGTTATTCATGAAAAGAATATAACACAACCCAACAGTGTCTTCATAAGTTGATAGAAAACCTTTAGGGTACCAAACTTTAGTTTGTAACTGTCTGAAAGCTCTGCACCTTTGTTTTTGCTGTATGTCTGCTATTTTCTGTTTCATATTGCTCTTCTTGTCAATTAGGTTCAAATTTTGATTGATCATGCTTCTTGCTGCTATCATTTTCCTCCCTATGGATTGTTTCATCATTAATTTCCATAATTCTTCAATCTTCGTTTCCAACACATCCTTGGACTAGTCCATACTCTGCCACGTAATTCTACCCCTTTCTCTTTGTTTTAGGTTGTTGTTGTTGTTCACTAACTCTTCAAACTACCGTTCTTCTCCTTGAAGTTGTCGAATGCTATCACTTACTCTTACTTGTTCTTCACTTATTCTGATTTCCTCCCTTTCATCCTTACCCTCTTTCATGATTACCTTTGTCTGCACTGAATCATGACTTTCCATCATTCTCTCCAACAATTGAGCATCTCTGTTCCATGGATTAAATTCTTCCACATAATCTTCTTCTTTCATTTTTATTTGGTTTCTCATCTATGCAAAAATTCCTCCAGCATCTGAAACTAAACCTGCACTCACAAAACAATTGTTAAAATAAAAATCATAAGGCTTTTGTGCCTTATCTCCCTTTGGCAACAATTCAGTTTGTTGCTCTATCTTCTCCTCCTCTATCAGCACATCAGTATGTTGATTTGAATTCTCAAAAGAATTCATGAGACTGTCAACTAGTCGCTCTTCCACACCATCTATTTTAATGATGTATTTCTGTCCCTGTCCACTGTAGTGAACTTCTTCATTCTCATTCAATTCTAATTTTACAACATGAACACTTACTTTTTGGTCTTCCAGCCTTTTCTCCAAAAGACTTAACTCCTGCCACAAATTTGCCATCTCACTTGTAATTTCTCCCAAAGGTTCTGTACAATCCTCACTATCTTCTTCTTTGTCACAAGCATAACTTATTGAAACTGTTTCTTCATTCTTGATTAGAATAAAATTTTGATCCTCTATCCCTTTGATAGTTTTAGATGTCTTTCCATCACTCTCCCTTTGATCATTTAAGAAAATCAATTCCTTGTTATTCTCTTCAATAACAAATTTCTTGTCATATCACATAATTTCTCATCCCTACTGAAGATATTTCCTCCATTAAGCACGGAATTTATGAACTCTTTCTATTGTAATAACTCAACTTGATCTTCCTTTGAAAGGTGGTCATCATCATACTTTACTTGGAAATTTTCAGCTTCATTCAAGACATTTCCATAAAATAGTGTGTCTTCTGCAATACCTGCATTCATACACAACCCGTCAGTTGTAAAACCACAAGACCTCATGATCTCTTTTGATGATTAAATCACCAATTCCTCCAGTTGTTCCAAGTCCTTTACATGACTTAAAAATATTTCAATGGTGTTCTCCTCAATCTCATCAAGTCCCTTACTTGATTGCTTGATATCCTTCCCTACTTCCTCTTTTAAAACATAATTTAGATTCTGCCTTTCTTCTTCCCTCTTTATGACAATATCGGAAAACTGTCCTTCTTTACATGTTTCACCTGTAAACATACACAAATTGTCATATTTAAAAACATGTAACCCTTTGGTCTCACTTGAAGTTTTAGTCTTCAAGTCTTCATCTTCACTCAGAACTTCACCCTACTCTAGTTCACAAATGGACACTTCCATTTCCAACTCAGCTTCTCTGAGTTTTTCCATCAACCACCTTACTTGCCTCTGTCGTAGCTTTCTCTGCAGCTTATGCCACTTGACTGGCTTCTTCTTAAATACCCAACCTTGTCTCTAACTTTCCTCTAGTATCCTCATCAATACATTGAGTTGTTCTTTCAACTCTACAATCTCTTTGTCAATTTCCTCTTGATTGATCCTCTTGTTATTTTCCTTGGAATTTTCTTTCTTCATCTTTCTTTTATTGTGGTCTTCCTCAAAACCTCTGCTATGACTATCAGTAGCCCTCTTCTTCTCCATCTTCATGAGTTCCTCACTCATTCACTATGAGTTGCACTAAATCCTCTACAACAACAAGTCCTCCCTGCTGCCATTTACATCTCCAAGCTTTCCTTTGTACTTCGTCTTTTGGCAAGCACTTGGTTCTCTATCTCTGGAACCTCCTTTGAGCGCTCATCTCTACTCCTTCTAGGCTTCAACTCATCTACACCTTCTAAATAACACAATTGTCTTCTTGTATTTCAATCACCATGAAATACTTGGTTCTGACCACTTCTTCTTACCAGCTTCCTTCATAACTTAGAAATTCTACCCACATCCTCTGTGGAATTACCTTTCTGATCTGCAACAATACCTCTGCAGTTACAAGTCTCCTCCTTTCTACATATGCCTCACTAAGCTTCTCTCCTCTGAGCTCGGTCTTTCAGCACCTCTTTGGTTCTTTCCTCAAACCTCTTGCTGACTAACAATTCTACCCAACACTTCTTTTGCTGGAATTGTTATCTCTAAGACAACTCTACCCACAATCGCAACTGTGGAGTTGCCTCAACTACTTCTACCCAACCATAGTTGGAATTTGTTCTCAATTTCTCTTTAGCACTCCTTGCTCTTAGGCCATTGCTGCAATCTTCTCACCTCCTTATGCTGTCACCTATGCAACCATATAAAAACCACATACTCTCCAATTTTCAAATCAAAGTAAACAAAACATGCCATCTCACCTTCAACGTCTCCACATGATCTTGTTCCACCATTCCACCTGTACCTTGAATGGATTGTCCTCTATTCCTTTCATCTACAAGTTATGCTACACATCACCTCTATGTACCTTCTATTTGTCAGATTAGACTCGGATCCCCTCTTGCCTGCATATACATCTTAAAACACATAACTCTCTTCTAAGTTATTTTACATAGAATTTCTTTGTTCAGTTTAACACCAATTGTTTCAATTACAATTTTGCTCTGATACCATATGACGGATGGTTACCCCTACGTATACCCACAGTATGCATATAAAATGCATAATCCTATCTGTCCCAGGGATCTTAACTCTCTAAGGAGACAAATCTTCAATTCTTAATGAATGGTTTAAGACCCCCTTACTCAAGTATTATGCAGAATGATTTGAAAAACCAACCATAGTCTAACCCTTAGTCAATATCCTTTCTATCGGGACTCATTAATCCTTATAAACTTCATTCACCTTAATATTGGGACTCATTAACCCTTATAACCCTTAAGCCACACTATCATAACCAAACCCACTTATAATTGGACTTTCACATAGAGACCTCATATAGATGCTTTATTCTATTATAAACCCTTTATAATAGAATTGCATTACAAACATACCTTTTCCGCACTTTTTAAAGCCCTTGCACAGTTTCCAAGGTTTCCCTTTATCGCTAATCGCAATCGCCATAGTCCGTGGGTCACATTAACATGTGTTTCCCCATCTCCTCTGATATGTGATTAACCTCTAGAACTCAAAATATAACAACCACGCCTGTATAACCCTATCAGTTCCGACCCATCAAACTTGCACGAAACTCATCTATCGTTGATTTGCGCTTAGTGGATCCGATGGCTATCAGAGAATTCGGGTGCACAATTAACACAAGGATCAACCGCCCAATAAAGCAGTTTCCCTATCCACCCGTGTGCTACGTGTCAATCGATGAATGGTATCAGGTGCCTTCCTCGAAATACAACTTACCACTTTACACTCACCCGAAATACCGCTTGTGTGTATAAATCCGCCTTTTCCCTAATTATCTTTCGTGTACCTTCATCACCCAATGACTGTCGATTTCTTCCATTAGATGGTTCTGATGGTTCCTCTAGATTCCTCTTCCACCAACGTTGTTGGTTAATCTACACTCTTCCTTCCTTGATTCACTTATGCACGATTTAATCCTGATTGTTCATTTCCTTTGACCTCGTCCATTGATCTCTGAGATCCAATGGCTCCTCTGCATCGACAACTCGCCTCTTTGTTCGTCCCTTTACTTTGGCTTTAATTCTTTTCTTTAGTGTTTTGTGGTTTCAATTTTTTCTTTAGGGTTTCAACTTTTCGCTCTTCCACTGCTTAACTCTCTCTGAGCTTAACTCCGCATGCTCCTTTGATCACTGTCCTCTTGGACTTTACTTGATCCTTCAAATGGATTCAAAGATCCATTACAAACCTTTATCTCGTTATTTACCTCTGCATATTCTATAGAACTCTTCTTGCACACATATATTATAAAGAATTCTTATTCACTCATAAAACATCATTCAATACTCTAAATACACACATTATACAGTTTTAGAATAAACCTATGTATTATATAAATATAAAAAATGATCACAGAATGAGATTCTTTGTCTCTCTCTGGCTTGATTCTTCTGATTTGTGGCCTCTTTTCACACTCTGCCTGTAGGCTTACAACCACACTTTAGCTATCTATCTAGCCTATCTAAAACATCTAACTTTATAACCTTTGACTTTGCCTTTTAGACTTACATTTATACAAAGTGATTCTAAAACCAATTCCTAGTTTAGATCCATATATTCCTCAACAAAATCCTAAAATCTCTTCCTCATCCCTAAGGATCCTCTCTAATCCATAAAATCATGAACTAACTTCTAATCTGAGTTTTACAATTAATTCTCAAATCCTCTCATCTCTCAATTATCCTAAATCTCTTATGTTCTCCTACATTCGAGAACATTTACAAATATGCCTCACAATATTCAATTACATCCTATTCTCATTAAAATCACTCAAAAGCCTAAATATTTACATTAATTCCCACTTAGGAGACCAATTCCCTTGAAAACACAACACACCTATATCTACTAAAATATAATGATTTTCCTTGAGTTTAATGCTCCTACATCACTAAGACTCTGAGATCCTTACATACTCAATCAGGTCATGGGGGAAAAGTTATGGTGGAGATGGATCCAGGGAGGGGTAAACCTGTGGAAACAATTATGGGAGAGAAAGTATGACATGCCGAGATCAACGGAAGGAAAGCTAAGACTCCAAGACAACAAGAAAGGATTAGCAATATGGAACCTAGCCTCAAACAACAGAAGTTTGATCAATAATCTTAGTTTATGGGAATTCAGAGGAGGTGACAAAGCCAATTTCTGGGAAGAAGTGTGGCAATGGAGAGAAAAAATAATCAGTAACCCTGAGCTAGAATAAGTCTACCAATATACCAACATCCATCGGGAACAAATAGTTAAAAAATTCTGGAGCATATAAACTGGAGAATATTGGAGAAAGTAGAAACAAAAACAGGACAATCTAAATGCTCCAGAAACACCCCAATGGAAGTTATATGAGAATGAAATGGCAACCCAAAAAATCGCAAAAGAAAAAAGGCCAGACATACTAAGATGGGGATAGAGGATTAAAGCAATATTCACAATTAAAGAGGGTTATCAACTACAAGTAGAACATCTCAAGAAATAAGACACAAATATCTGGGAAAGTATATGGGAAGAAAAAACATGGCCAAAGTTCACCTTCTGCATGTGGATCCTTCACAATAGGTGCACACTTACATGGGATCAACTACAAAAAAAGGGTTACCAGGACCCTTATTATGCAACTTATGTAAAGAACAAGCATAAAAAATGGAGCATATGACCAATACCTGTAGATACAGTGATAACTTGTGGAAAAAACATAATCAACTCTTCAGAGAAAGTGATAGGAATCCAAACAACATGAAGACAACAATAGATAATTGGTGGAAAAATCCTTACCAAAACACAATCCTGAACCAAGCTTGGAGATTATCGTTAGGGTTTGTCTTGTGGGAAATATGGAAGGAAAGAAACAATCTGGTCTTCAAAGAAGAAAGAAGAATTGTAGAAGAAATATGGAATCAGAAAATCCAGAACATAAGAGAGACAATACTGGCAGAGAAATGGTATGAGGAGGATTGGAAAAGAAATCCACGGAAGAAAGAATAATGAAAGGCCTAAACTTGGAAACTAGTATGCTAAACGCCTCCTTGTGGAAGCATCATACCACCAATCAGGAGTCTAAAAATTGTTATAAATGGCCTTAGAAAGAATTTGTTAAACGTAATTTCGATGGAGATACAAAAGGGAACCCTGGTGAGGCGGGGACAGGAGAATTATTCAGAGACGATAAGGGGAAAATGCTCAAACTTTAGCTATATACTGCAGAAATGTGAGCAACAATGAAGCAGAGCTTCATGCTCTGAAGAGGAGACTGGAAATTATGATAAGAGAGCGATTCCAAAGACTGTAGGTAGAAGGAGACTCAACAATGGTGATAGAGATGGTGAAGAAGCTACAACAAGGAACGCAGTTGGAAAGAATCAACCAAAGCTAGAGGACTACATGGCTGGTCCAAGAGATCATCAATCTAATTCGACAGATAGGACACATTATCCCAACATATGTCCAAAGGATGGGCAACATGGTAGCGGATAATCTGGCAAACTAGGGATGCAGTTAGGTAGGTAGAAACTTAGATATAAAAGCAGAAGAGTTATTACAAATGGAGGGGATGAAGAAACTAGTGGAAATAATAGAAAAATATGATTAAGAGGAAAACCCCCAATTAGGGTGTGACAGAGAAGAGGAGGTTGGACAGCAATGATGGAAGTGTAGATGTCAGAAATAATCCACTCGAGCGCAAGTGCAAAGATATCTTTGGGATGCGGAGGAAGAGGATAACAAGAAGGGTAGGTGGAAGGATAAGGAAGGGAGGGATAAAGTCCTGAGAGAAGGTAGGTGGAGCCAAGAAGGGAAGGCAGAGAGGAAGGTATGAGAGCCAGTGGGAGAACGAGCAGAGTGATGCTAGCAGGTGGCAAGAATATATAGAAGGATTCATGGTAGGAGCAGCTAGAGGCACGAGGGATTTAATGAGAGTCAGAGTGGGAAGGGACAGAGGGCCATCATTCTAAGGTGAAGGAATGAGGAAAAAGGTGGTGAGAAAATTAGGAGGATATGTGGTAGGTGTGACGAAAGGTAGCAGGGACAGGGAGGTAAAACAAAAGGGAAGAGAGATAGAAGACAGTTGCATGCAGAATGTGAGAGCGAGAGTAGGAGCAAAGAAAGGTGGTGGACGCAGGATGACGACGCAAGGTGGGGAAGCAGTTGTGTCAACTCAGGTTGATGGTATGTATTCTTCCATTTCCTTAACAACAAAATTATAATTATGTCAAATTCAATGGTATTAGGGAAAGAGACCTAGGAAAGTCTGGACTCCAAAAGAGTCGAAACCAGGGTCTCTTGGAACACCACCTGGGTCAAGAATGAGGATGGAAGGGTGAGAGAAGAAATAGTTAAAATTTCACCCCTGAAGAAAGCAGCCAAAGGGAAGGAGGGAGGCCGAGGAGAGAAGAGAGAACCTGGCGAGGGAGAAGGTCTGAGGAATTCCACTCCAGCTAAGTGGCTCGTGAGGCACGAAGGAGATTTCGTAGGTAGCTGGAACAGAGAGGAATCTACCCTACAGACCTCAAGAGCTAAGACAAAGGATAGTTGGGCCTCTAAGAAACCTACCTGGAATTTCCTGATTAAAGCCGAGAGGATAACCGGGGGTTCAAGTAGAGTAAATACTATAGGGAGGTGTTTGAATGGAATGAAATTACCTTGTTCAGTCCAGAACAGGGACATGGTCCGCCCTATAGTTTTCCCGGTAGGTTTTCTATGGTAATCATACCTTGCGCAGTCCAGAGCAAGGACATGGTTCCCCCTTGTAGTTTCCCCGATAGGTTTTCTATGTTAACCCTTTCGTGTGAGGGCTGACAGCGAGGGATGAATCTGAGAAAAGAAGAATTGAGGGGCAGAAAAAAGCTAACCCAAGAGTTGGCAGGGGGAAAGCTGAGGGAAATGAAAATAAAACTCAAGCCGCCAGGACTTGAGTGAGAGACCAAGCATGAGACAATTAAATATAAGACAGAATGGGTGGTATACCAACAGACTACTAATACTTCTTATGGTACTGTTTTAGGTTTAATCATAATCTGCATCCAGTACAGGGTGAAGGCAAGCAAGAACACAGAGGAAAGCGAGTTGGGAGAAGATAACAACAACTGAGACAATGCAAGAATGGGAAGAGAGAGAAAAGAAGTGGCTAAGAAGAGTAACAGAGGTACAGGTAAAGAAGGGAAAAGGACTGCGAGGAGGGTGGGAACCTCCAGCAGAGAACAACTCAAGAGAGGGAGAAAGACGGGATAGGAGCATATGAAGACCCTCATTAATGCGTACATGACAAGGAACCCACCGAGGTCAGAGCCCAAATAGCGGGTTGGGAGAGAGAATTAAATGAGAGTATTACCAACCAAGATATTCCCACAGAAGAATGGGAAGACCTGGTTTAAGACCCATGCAACACCCGCGGCTGACACACTCTCTTCAGACAAGCAATCGAGCAACACTGGGTCAGGAAGAATGTAGTGGCCCGCGGCATGACTCTCAACAAAGAACAGACAATAAACAAAGGACAGGAGGCACAGGAGGATACCAAAGTGAAAGAACCCAGCAGAGCAGATCTCCTTAGAGAGATAGCAGCAATTCAAATACAAACATATCGAAACAACCTGGCACTTGGAAGGATCGAACAAAGTTTGTAGGATATGAAAAGAAGTGAGATGTCGGGATCCAGTGCTAAAGCCCCAGCCCCCGCGGAGTCCTCAGACAAGGAGTAAAACAGAGATCCAGATAGATTTTTTTTTTTTTATGCCAATTAGCTTTTATTTTCCAAAGTTGACATTTAGTATAGACAAAATAGACAATGTTGTAAGGTTGATAGAGAGAGAATTATATAAATTTTGGACAGCTTTTAACGCTAACAGGCAGCCAACCTAGTTTCTTATGGGCAGGTTGAGGCCACATGACACTACTGGAAAAACTTGATTTTTCTTATTTAATATAAATAGAAAAAGTACTACCAAGTTTACCAAAAAAAATATTGTACTCAATTAAAAAAAATTGATAAATAAAACAATAAAAATGTTTAATTTCAAATATGAAAAATCAATAAATAATATAATAATATTTCTTTTAAAAGATATTGGAGAAGAAACTTAAGTAACTTAAGTTAATATACATAACTTTAATTGTGAAACCACTTTTAATCTATTAGATTGGTGCGACTGTCAAATAAGTTATTGCATTCATTGTCATATCTCACACAAATTACTTCGTTATATTGTATAGCACTCAAATTTACTTTGTTCATAACCTACCTCATACCATATTCAAATATATACATAACTTTGTAAACCCACTTTTAATCTATTGAATTTGTGCACTCTAAAACATGTTAGTGCATTCATTGTCATATCTCACACAAATTACTTCCTTATATAGCACTCAAATTTACTTTGTTCATAATGTACCTCATACCATAGTCAAATTTCTTTCATGTGCAATATATTGTATATCATGTCTATATGCATACATAACTTGGTAAACCATTTCTATTGAATTTGTGCCACTCTCAAACATGTTAGTGCACTCAATGTCATATCTCACGCAAATTACTTCCTTATATAGCACTCAAGTTTACTTTGTTCATAACGTACCTCATATCACACTCAAATTTCTTTCATGTGAAATATATTGCATATAATGTCTATATATCTTTTGTTACACAACACATCTCTTGAAACATGCTTCAGTGGCAACATATTGTATATGTAGAAACTTGGATCTATTGGGGTAAAGGAAATTTCTAAATGGAACCTTTTGCACCCTCTTATCATTGTATCCTTGGAATGTTTCATTACTTGTGAAGTAATATAAAAACATTGAACCCAAGGATATCACTGACTCCCTATTCGATGTTTTGTTGTGATGTGACATATTACATTTGGACAAATTTTATTATAACATTATTTATTGCATTTTAACAAATTTTTCGGTGAAATAGCATATTGCACTTACTCAAACTTTGTTGTGTCAGCATATCGCACTTAATATTTTTTTTGTTATAATGCAATCTATTAGACTTAAACAAATTTCATTGTAATGTGACATCACACTTAAACAAACTTTTATACGATGTGATATATGACACTTAAACAAACTTTCTAGTTTTTGTTGTGGAGAAATTTTATAGTTTTTGTTGCGTAGAAAAAACATCTTAAGGAGATATAAAGGCAATTTTTAGAGTGATTTACATAAGACAAAAGGTTTGTCAAAATGTTGTAGACATTAAAATAAAATTCTTAAAAATTTGTTCACCATGAAAGTTTTTAAGGCTTAAGGCGTATCACGCCAAAGACTAAGAGAAATGATACACAAGTGTATCACACACAAAGTTTAAAAGGTCGGATATAGGGTGTATGACTTATTAGGGTAAATCTTAAACCATTGTGACACATAAAACTTATCTTATCTAAAATGATAGAGGTTCAATATATTATGTTTTAATATTTAGAGTAGCGAAATATGAAATCCAAATATTTTTGAGATATGATATAGGGCACATTTCTCCCAAGCTTCTAAAGGTTATGACATACCCGGACCTTCTCTAACTACTCATTACAAAGTTTTGAAGAGTTAAAGCATATCACACCAATCTTTAAGAAAAGTGTGACAAAAGGCGTATCACATATAAAGTTTCAAAAGATGCAATAAATGGTATATGGATTATTGGCTGAAATCTTAAGTGGTAAATAGATGATATTGAGTAATTTCTTAAAAGAATAATTGATAAATAGATAATATTTTAAATTTTTTATATAATATTTTTATAAAAAAATATATTTTTTATAATAAGATTTAATTATTTTTAGTAATAAAATTTTAAATTATTTTTTTCATATTTAATAATAAAAATAAAAAAATTTATTTAAAAAAATTAATATGATAAAAAAATACAAAATAACCATTAGTATATTTTTATTAAAAAAAATATCTTTTTATAATAATATTTTATTAAACAAATATTTTTTAATAATTACTATACTCAAATAAAATTAAATTAAAAAAAAAAAACAATAAATAAATTATTAATTCATATATACAAAATTAATGTAATATATTATAATACTCAATACCTGATTTTATCTTTTTCTTCTTTATTAAAGAAAAATAAAGAAACACAGTACCTTAAACATATATGTGAAAGCTCCCGATTATACTTTAGAAAAAATAACACAAAGCAAATTGTAGCTTTGTCTTTTTTCCCTTCCTTGTTAAAAAAAATAAAGAAAAACAATATGTAAAAGCTCCCAATTATAATTTCGAAAAAATAACACTAGGCAAGTAGTAGCTTTATCATATTTGCACTCATTGTGACCCACAAATTAAGAAAACGGGTTTCCTTGTTGCATCTTGGAGTAAAATTGGCCTCCTAAATTTAGGGATTTAATAATCTAAAACTATTTGAGTTATTAGCACACTTGCTAAACGTTCAATTGATTATGGCTATTTCGAAATTCTAAATTCTAAGTTTTTTTATGGGCTTCTTTTCGTTTTTTAAATTGGTTTTTACAAATTTTCAATTGAGTATTTTAATTTTTTTATTTTTAAAATGGTATACTATAAATATTTATTTGGAATAATGGAGAAATGCAGAATTCTCCATATTTAGAATCTTATTTTTAAAGAATCTATTCAATTCCTCAACAAATTTCCAATTTTATTATATATTAATGATTTGGTGAATGGTAGAAGTGGTCTATGCCTGCACTCTTCAGATTGAGCTATGCTCACTTTAAAATACGCTTATTTTCTCCATATTCAGTGTCTCTTAAATTTTTTAGTTTGTATCAGGGTGCCAGGGAAGAATTGAAACTGTTATACATTCCAAATGCAATGGATGGGATCCGATCCGTGCCGTGCCATCCATAATTGGGAGAGCAATAGCGGAAGTCTTTGGCTACTCAACCATCCATCCCTCCATCCATACATCTATCCCACCCATCCGTCCAGCCATGTCTCATCAGTTCTCGGCTGTGTTTTCTCAACATATCCAGGGCAGTTCAAAGATCAAAGCTAAAGGGAATGCGTGTGAGTTCAAAGTTGTGTGAAGAGTTAAGACCGTGTGGAAACGTTGTTGTGTGGGAACTGAGGGGTGCCTTCAAAGAATCACAGGGTTAAGATTGGTAGTGTCATGAGCCCAACATCGTAAAACTTGCAGTGGAAGCGCGGAGGGTTGAGTGGTGTAACAGTGGAGATTCTTGGGTGTTTGAATGCTACCTAAGGGTTGTGTGGAGAGACGAACGTGGATCTGCAAATTCTTATCATCTCTATTTAGGCCTCTGCGAGCTTGAGATCAAATTGATTATTTATTTTTTGTTCAACACTTCCTGATATAAAGTGCAGCATGTGTTGATATAAGGCAAACTTCATATTAAAAATTTGTTGCATTGCAGCGCTGGTGGTGAAAAGTGGGAGGTGTGTTGCTTGGTTAGTTGGCCATTTTTTGGTTGTTATTTTAATCAATGTGCACACCGTGAGTGATTTTGACCATTTTTTTATGTGCTCTTTGAGCTCAATGGGGAGAAATGTGCAAGTTTTGGTTTTGAATATATATTTGAAGTTGTTATGGCATTCGTACGTGATAATATGGTTCGTCGATATATTGAAAGATCCATATTTTGTTGAAGATACACATTTTTTTAATGAGTGGATACGTTTTTCATGTATCATATGTTGGTTGTGAGAGTGAAATGCTTGAGGCATGTGCCTGTCTGGAGTGGTGGCCAATATGTCCAATTATGATATGTTGGTGTAAGTCCAGTTGTGAGGGGGCCACTGGATTGGTGCGAACAAGTTGTGATTTTAGAGCTCAAGTGGTGAGCTGGTGAGCTCGTGATTATTTCACCAATCTTCCCGGTTAAGTGCTCGTTCCAGAGCAACCTTCTTGTTGTGAGGAGTGTTTCTTGATGTGAGCCTATGGAGAGTCGATCCGTGGAGATCTTGTGGCTGGGTTTGTGCGATCTGGATCAACTCACAGTGGAGTGGAGAGTCGATTGTGGTGCATGGAGCGTGGAGTTTCACTTGAGTGGAGAGCTGATTATCGACTGTGGATGTTGGAAGAGATAATTATTGTTTGATCCTTGAAGGTTGTGTTAGCTCCCTGTAAGGCAGGTTCTCACGGAAACCGTCTCGCGGGATATCTTTTCTTGTTGGGAGCTCCTGGAGTGGTCTATTACTTCTTCTGCAGTTCTCTACCACGTTCTGTGGAACACTTGACACGTGGCCACATCAAGCTTGATGGAAGCTTGGATATAAAAATGACTATTTGGTCCCCAAGCTCACCACTCAATCCCCTTCAGTCTTACACCATCAGATCAGAGCGACTAGAGTTTGGAAGTGCTAAACGGGAGAACTCAGAGTGGCGTAGAAGAATCGTGGTGGGCATGTAAGCCACAGGTTCAAGGAGCCCATCTTGTTTTCTGATAAGTAACTTTGGTCCCGTGTGCTATTGATCACCAATACTTGTACTTGAGAAGCAAAGTGCACACACGCAGCGAAAGCGTCGATATCTTGGCACATTCTACGTTGAGCTGCCAAGTTTTAAAATGGGAGAAAGAAACAATGACAGAGTGTGAACAAGTACTAATGGCCGGAGGTATGATTCCTTGGGTATTCGTTTAAGTATTTTCCGCATTATAGAATCGTTATGCTAACATTTGGTGTCAAAGCGGTTTTATCTCTGCCTTGTTGTTTATAGACATGCTCTTTTGGTCTGTTTAAGTGTTTGTCTCTGCATTATTGCTGCTTTATCATTAGCAGTCTTTTTGAAACATTATGCGGTGACAAAAATGAGATTAAGCCTTGACCTTTTAATCTCTGTTTTTCCTTCTCCTGCTAAGCTCAGCCATTTTCATAGTGATCAATATTTTAGTCGTATATTAGATTGATATCTTTTGGCTTTATTAGTCTTTTGGACATTTACAACATATTTTGGAGTTCGGTTACAGTCCTTGACTTGTAGAGCTCCAACCTCCAACTGAATCTAATTTTTTTTTAACTTAATGAAAAAGATGAAATTTCTATTTCTACAAATAAATAATAATGGGTATTATGCGTACGGTCCAGATGGCCCAATCATTCCTTATATAAAAATTGAAGAGGTATTTCGTAAGGAATCAAACCAGCCCTTTGGATCAGGTTATGAAGGCACGCATTGAGCCATTGAGCCATCGGTTTGGCTCAATACCATATTGTGGAATTTTCTGAATTAAGACATTTATTTGGAAATATGTCTAATTTTTGCTCAATTTTTATGCTTATAATATTTATCTGGTTTAATTATATGCAATTTGGATAATTGTTGTTCAAATTTATTAACTATGCTCATATTTAATTTGCATGAATTGATTATTTCTGCTCTAATTAATACATGCTATTTTGGAGGAGTATACGAGACCCATCGTTGAATGTTATGCATGAATATTATAGTTTTATTTATGCAATTTATAATTATTCTCATATCAAGTTAATTTTTTATGAAAGAAATAATGTCTAATGATCCATATAATTTTTAATTGATTAAGAGAATAGCCACAACATCTCTAATTAAATAATATTATATATTATGATTGATTAGGATCACATAAAGAATATTTAGACATTAATTGTAATTAATTACACTTATTAAAATAAATTTTATCCCACAGGAATTTTTATTATATTTATATAATTAATTAGGATAAAATATCAAATTATTCATAACTTACCCACAGGAATTATGAATTAATAATTTTATCATAAAGTTTAATCTAAGACAGAATTTATATCAAATTATAATCATAATATACCCTTTAGAATTATGAATTAAGTGAATAATTTGATAAATTCTATCATAAAGAATAATTGAATCTGCTTGAATTGAAAATTTAGCACATAGCGAATTTTTATGTCATTAGATTTAATTTTAAGCATGATTTACATTGGTAAAGCATGAAATTTTATTTAGGCCTCAAATTTAAAATAAGCATGTGATCTTTAATTTTATGCAGTTGTACAACCTGCAAATTTATCTGATATTCGTTGTGATATCCTTGAACTTAAGGGAGATAACAATAAGGTCTCGAAGGAGAGAGTACCCATTCATTTGTGGTGGATGGATATAGACTATGCTATTAGGAAAGATGAACCATCGGCACTCACTGATACCAGCGCTGCTGCGGACATCACACTTTATGAACAATGGGAGTGATCTAATCGCCTAAGCATGATGTTCATTAAGACTAAAATTTCAGTTGGTATTTGTGGTTCCGTTGATCAACATGAAAAGGTGTGAGACTTGCTGAAAGCCATTGATGATCAATTCATCACTTCAAACAAGGCAATAGCAAGCACCCTAATCATGAAGTTCTCATCCCTAAGGCTCACCATTGTGAAATGTGTACGCGAGCACATCATGCAAATGAGGGACACTGTGGCTCAATTGAAGAAACTCGAGGTTGAAATATTGGAGTCCTTCCTGGTGCACTACATCTTGAACACCCTTCCACACCAATACGGACCCTTCAAAATCTCATACAACACACATAAGGATAAGTGGTCAATTAATGAACTCATGACCATGTGTCTTCAAGAGGAAGGGAGACTGGTGATGGAACTGGGAGAAAGTGCAATGTTGGCAACGCGTGGAAAGGGCAAATATGAAGCCACTCAAAAAGGGAAAGGTAAAGTACCTCCCCAAGCCGATATCAGAAAGGATTCCAAGTGCTTCTTCTATAAAAAGAAGGGACACATGAAGAAGGAATGCGCCAAATTTCAGCAATGATTTGCGGACAAAGGTAGTCCAATCTCATTTGTTTGTTATGAATCTAATATGGTTAATGTCAATATTAACACCTGGTGGATTGATTTTGGATCAACAATTCACATTTCGAATTCCTTGCAGGGTTTGCAAAACCTAAGGAAACCAATGGGAAGTGAGCAAAGAATCTTATCAGGAAACAAGATGGGCTTGCATGTGAAAGCTATAGGAACATGCTATTTAACTTTAAGTAGTGTCTTTCTTTTAGAATTAGAAAAGACCTTTTATGTTCCAAGTTTTTCTAGAAACTTGATTTCAGTTTTAAGGCTTGTACATTTTGGACATTACTTTAACTTTTCAGAAACATCTTTTGGTTTTTTTTATAAATTTGATTGTGTTGGGAATGGTACTTTGTCTGATAGTCTTTACTACATTAATTTACAAAATAATGTCACTTATGATTCAATGCATGTTCACACTAGCACTAAAGGATGTGTTATTAATGAGGATTCCTCTAAATTATGGCACCAGAGATTAGGTCATATCTCTATAGAAAGAATTAAAATATTAGTAAATGAAGGGGTACTTAATACTCTGGATTTTACTGATTTTGAGACTTGTGTGGACTACATAAAGGGAAAGCAGACCAACAAGTCAAAGAAAGGTGAAAATAGGAGTTCGGACATATTAGAGATCATACATACTGATATATGTAGTCCAGAAATGGACTCATGGTTAGAGATACTTCATCTCTTTTATAGATGATTACTCATGATATATGTATCTCTACATGCATCATAAAAAGAACAAAGCATTAGATGCCTTTAAGATCTTTAAGGTTGAAGTAGAGAAACAATGTGGCAAGAAAATTAAGATCGTGAGATCAGATAGAGGTGGAGAATATTATGGTAGATACACAGAAGATGGACAAGAACCTGGGCCATTCACAAAATTTCTTCAAGAGCATGGGATTGTTGCCCAATAAACCATGCCTGTTTCACCCGACCAGAATGGTGTAGCAGAAAGAAGAAACCACACATTATTGGACACGGTGTGGAGTATGCTTAGCAGCTCCAATCTTCCTAAATCCTTGTGGATTGAAGCACTTAAGATGACAGTGTATATATTAAACCGAGTTCCAACCAAGGATGTTCCTAAAACGCCATTTGAATTATGGAAAGGTTGGAAACTGAGTTTGCGACATATGCGCGTTTGGGGATGCCCGTCTGAAGTGAAAATATATAATCCATAAGAGAAGAAGCTGGACCCAAGGACCATTAGTGGGTATTTCATTGGATATGCTGAAAGGTCTAAAGGTTATAGATTTTATTGTCCATCTCACAGCACTAGGATTGTGGAATCAAGAAATGCAAATTTTCTTGAAAATGACTTGATCACTGGGAGTGATCAAACTAGGAACATAGTTTCTGAGAAGGATCATTCAGAATCTCAATCTTCCACCTCAAGTGATAGATTGGTTATTGTTCATAGCACCCCTCAAGTACAAAATGGTATTGAAAAACCAATTGTTGAAGTTCCACAAGTTGTTGACAACATTCCAGTAGATCAAGTAGTTCAAGAGTTTCCAAGAACTTTTTAACAACGAGTTGAACCACATACTTCTTAGGAAGATGATGGTACAACATTAAGAAGATCTATTAGACCAAAGAGGTCAGCAATTCTTGATGATTATGTTGTGTATTTGCAAGAATCTGACTACAACATTGGAGCCGAAAATGATCCCGAGTCATTTTCACAAGCCATGAGTTGTAAAGAATCAGAATTATGGTACGATGTCATGAAGGAATAGATGAATTCTATAAAGAGTAACGGAGTCTAGGATATTGTTGAATTCCCTAATGGTGCAAAAGCCATTGGATGTAAATGGGTCTTTAAGACAAAGAAATACTCATTGGGCAACATTGATAGATACAAGGCAAGACTCGTTGCTAAGGGATTCACTCAGAAAGAATGAATCGATTACACAAAGACTTTCTCTCCTGTATCTAAGAAAGATTCCTTGTGCATTATTTTGGCATTAGTAACCCATTTTGACTTAGAGTTGCAACAAATGGATGTGAAAATGACATTTCTCAATGGAGATCTAGAAGAGGAGGTTTACATGAAACAACTTGAAGGATTCCCCTCTAGTGATGGTGAGCAATTGGTTTGTAAGCTCAAGAAATCCTTATATGGTTTAAAAAAAGCATCCTGCCAATGGTATTTGAAATTCCATAATGTAATTTCTTCATTCAGTTTTGTAGAAAACATTATGGATCAATGTATATACCTAAAGGTTAGTGGGTTAAAAATTTGTTTTCTTGTTTTATATGTGGATGACATTTTGCTAGCAACCAATGATAAGGGTTTGCTGCATGAGGTGAAACAATTCCTCTCTAAAAATTTTGATATGAAGGATATGGCTGAGGCATCTTATGTCATTGGCATTAAGATCCATAGAGACAGATTCTGAGGCATCTTGTGTTTGTCTTAGGAAACCTATATTAATAAAAGTTTAGAGAGATTTCGGATGAAGGATTGTTCACCAAGTGTAGCTCCCATTGTGAAGGGTGATAGGTTCAATTTGAACCAATGCCCGAAGAATGACTTTGAAAGGGAACAAATCAAGAACATTCCATATGCTTCTTCTGTCGAAAGCCTAATGTATGCTCAGGTCTACACAAGACCTGACATTGCATTTGTTGTGGGAATGTTGGGACGATATCAGAGTGATCCAAGTTTAGACCACTGGAGAGCTGCAAAGAAAGTAATGAGGTACCTTACAGGAACCAAAGAATACATGCTTATGTATAGATGGACGGACAATTTGGAAGTAATTGGCTACTCAGATTCTAACTTTGTTGGATGTGTTGATTCATGCAAATCAACATCAGGATACATTTTTATGATGGCCAGTGGAGTTGTATCATGGAGCAGTGCCAAGAAGACCTTAACTACCACTTCCACTATGGAAGCCGAGTTTGTCTCCTATTTTGAGGCTACTTTACATGGTGTATGGCTTAAGAGTTTCATTTTTGGGCTTAGAATTATGGTTTCTATCTCTAAGCCATTGAGAATGTATTGTGACAATTCAGCTGTTGTTTTTATGGCTAAAAACAACAAAAGTGGGAGTCGAAGTAAACACATTGACATTAAGTAATTAGCTATAAGGAAATGTGTTAAAGAAAAGAAAGTGGTCATTGAACATGTCAGCGTTGTGTTGATGATCGTTGATCCTTCGACTAAGGGCATGCCACCGTTAAAATTCAAGGATCATGTAATGAATATGGGACTTGGTTCCATTATGTAGTTTCTCATTGTATGGACAATGTTATTTTATGAAATTCTTAATTATTTGAGAGAATTCATCTGTGTAGGACCAAGAATAAACATAAGTTTTATTCATTAAGAAATTGTTGCCACATAAATTATAATAGAAATAAATACATAGTAATACATGGAAGATGATACTCGTCATTAGAGGACTTATCACCATGATTCATGTATCTATTACCTAATACAGATTATCAATGGGTTTTAAGATGAGACATTAGATTAGAAGTATGAACCAAGTGGGAGAATGTTAGCTCCATGTATGGCCGGTTCTCACGGAAACAGTCTCGCGGGATCCCTTTTCTTGTTGGGAGCTCCTTGAGTGGTCTATTACTTCTTCTGCAGTGCTCTACCACGTTTTATGGAACACTTGACATGTGGCCATAGCAAGCTTGATGGAAGCTTGGCTATAAAGATGGTTGTTTAGTCCCCAAGCTCACCGCTCAATCCCCTTTAGTCTTACACCATTAGATCAAAGCGAGCAGAGTTTGGAAGTGCCAAATGGGAGAACTCAAAGTGGCACAGGGGAATCTTGGTGGGCATATAAGCCACAGGTTCTAGGAGCCCATCTTGTTTTCTGATAGGTAACTTTGGTCCCGTGTGCTATTGATCACCAATACCTGTACTTGAGAAGCAAGGTGCACGCACATAGTGAAAGCATTGATATCTTGGCACATTCTGCGTTGAGCTGCCAAGTTTTAAAATGGGAGAAAGAAATAGTGACAAAGTGTGAATAAGTACCAATGGCAGGAGGTACGATTCCTTGGGTATTCTTTTAAGTATTTTCTGCATTATAGAATCGTTATGCTAACAGGTTTTGGATAGGTGAGGTCGTATCATGGACCATGTAAAGTTGTGGACTCTGCCACCTTAAGAATCTCAAAGATCTATTGTGAAAAGGATTTTGTGTGCTTAATTATTTTTTTTGGGAGAAGCACTCCAGTTTGTTCGATTGTAAATCTGAAAGTAGTTGTGGCCTGTTATGTTAATCATGGAGTTTGGAAATTGGAGTTGGAATTTGGATTCATTATGTGTGGTGTGACCGATGTAGACCCCCCTTGGTGTATTTGTGGGCTATCAGCGAACTAGTAGAAGACAATTCAACCTATTTGGTATCATTGACTATATACCTTGGCCAACACAGAGTGTTAGGAGATAAGTTTGAGTCTGCATTGCTATTGGGAGAAGTGATCACTATTTGTTGTTTGTGAAGAGGCAAACCCATTTTTTTTTGCACCTGTAATTGTTGGAGAAGTCATCTTCCGTGTTCGACCCTCAGGAGGGGTGTTTGTGTGTAGTGCAGTGAATAAAGTGATGTGTAAACAAAGGCAAATCAAACAAGTCGGAAGAGAACTAAAATATAATAGGAGGAAGAGTCAAAGGGAAAAACCAATATATTTTTTAGTTGAACATGAAGTGTTCAAGTTGAAGTTGAAGGATACGACGGTGATCAGAATGTAGATATGGTTCAGCGCAATGAATAATTTGATTGAATAAATCAAATTGTAAAATGTTTAATTCCATATCTACTCTCTTTCTCGGGTATAAATTATGAAATATGGACAACTGAAATGAAAACAATACTATGGAAGGTAGATTTATTGAATTATGTTGAAGATGATTTTCTTAATTCAAACCATGATATGAGTAAATATGCATCAACATTACATCTTATAACATCTACATTAGATGAACACATCTTGTTCAATATATTACATGAATACGTTGAGATTGAAAATTAAAAAGTATTGTGGGATATTTTAGAAATGAAGTGCAATTTGAATGAGACTAAAGATGATGAAAGTATTGTTATTGAAAATGATGGTTGTGCTTTCAGTCTCATAATTGATTGTGAATCTGAAGATGACAACATTGAAGTTGCAATGATGGATGATGAGTGTGTGTCTAAAGTTGAAATTGAAACGTGTGATGATGAAGAAACAACTATTGATGTAGAATCTGAATATTTTTATAAAGAAAGTCTCTCTGATGCAAAGACACATGAAGTCAAATTTGATGAGAATTATGTATCTCATGAAGAGTTGTTCACTATGATGCATGAAAAGCATCTTATTGATGAGTTCTTGTTTGGTGAGAAGATATGCCTACCTCCATACTCAAATCAAATGCAGGACAACATGTTTGCAACAACAGAATTGATTAAAGAGGTTGAAGACATGAAACAACCAACTATTTCAACAAAGAAAGATGAAGAAATGAAATCTTTCTTAAAAGAGCAGGATGAAAAGAACTAATATTGTTCTCTTTATGAATCTAACATTGTTTTTATGTGTGCAAA
Organism: Pinus taeda; assembly: GCA_000404065.3. Lineage (NCBI taxonomy): Eukaryota > Viridiplantae > Streptophyta > Pinopsida > Pinales > Pinaceae > Pinus > Pinus taeda. The sequence continues at coordinate 41,840 of APFE031501687.1, read as the reverse complement.
TATTGACAGCCGAGAAGAAGCAATAAAACTTGAACAAATTGCAAACATTAAGGACAAGCATAAGTCTCAAGAACCTGAAGAAATGTTGAATACAAATAATGTTAGTCTGCAATAAAGATCAAGAAAGAGGAGATCAAGAATTCAAGTGTTCCACCTTTGGTGTTGAAAAAGTAAAAATGTAGAGAAGCTCTACCACTATCCTATGGCAAGAAAGGTGAAGATGAAACTTCACCAGCACATGAACAAGCATGGACCCTTTGGCAAGAAGGAAAAAATGAAAACTCAGTTATCAAGTTTTTTTATGTACCATTGTAAGCCTAGCTGAGACTGAGACCAGCAAGCATGTTTTTTTTTTTTGGTAAGCTAAAGTAGGACCTTTCTTTTTCTATTTATAGAAAAATCAGATTAAAACATGTATAAACAATTGGTAGCCTCAACCCGCCCAGAAGGGAAAACAGATCTGTGGGCCACCTTAAGTTTTTATAGGCTAGCAGGCATGTTATTCATGTTATGCTTTGATCTATTTATCCATTCAAGAGAGAACTTGGACTAATGGATAAATGTAGAATTCTCCAAATTAATCTATTATTAGAGACTTGTTGTGATAAGTTAGATTGGATCATATTCTTAAGGAATCTGTTCAATTCCTCAACATATTTTGAATCTTATTTATGTATGAATGATTTGGTGAATTATAGAAGTGGCCTATACAGGCACTCTTCACGTTGATCTAGGCTCACCTAAGAGATGCTCATTTTCTCCATATTCAACCTCTCCCAAATTTTTAGTTATTTTAATGTTGAATATTGATGATTGATACTCTTTATTAGAAATTGAATTAGATTTTCATATTGAATATTGATGATGAATATTCTTTATTAACAAGTTTGGTAGGAAAGCGTAGTCTCTACCATTAAAGTTAAGGGCTATGTTGCTAACTTTGGTAGGACTCATTCAAATCATATTTACATTATGTGCATATACAATTAAATGGATCTCCCATTTGAATTACAGATTATATAGACAATACATAGTTACATAGTGTTGATCAATTTGTCGTGACACTTAACATGATGCTAGACTCTTTCCTAGGCAGGGAATAATAATGCGAAAATTGTGAGGGATTTTTCTTGGGTTTCTTTTGGCCTAAGAATTCAACCATTGGTCATCTCATTACTTGTCCATATTTTGAAAAAGAGAGTAATACACAATAATTGTTAATACTTCTTTGGTTTTTCTAAAAATTATCATACATTGTCTAATAAATTTGAAAAAAATGGATAAAATAAGAATTCAAGTGAAGTGGAGAAGAGTTACTTTCTAATTATATGAAAAGTTCATTGTAAAATTGAGGATTCCAATAAATGATAAAATTAGAAGGACCTTTAAAAATCAAGAGTAGAATATAAATTAAATAAGAAAATCTCCTCTAATTGACTTATAGACCTACATATAAATTAGTTAGAAAATTGAATCATATAGAATAAAGGAAGTATGCATATAAGAAGTTATGCTTTGTTATTGTTAATTTATGTGGATGATATTATGTTATTGAAAAATCATAAAAATTCTTGTGATAAAAATATAATCATTTCATATAATAGTGACATTTTCTTCTTAGGCAATATTATTGTTAAATTATTAAAACTATTATGTAGAGAAATGCATAGCCATGGGCATGAATGCTATCAACTCTATACATAATCTAAATAAATAAATAGTAACAACAAAAATTTTATATGGATTTTGTTTGAGCTATATAGTTAGTTAAAGAATCCTGGAAGAACGTAATATATTCTATAATTAGTAAATGAAAAAAAATAGTAACAACAACAATTTTACATAGTTGTTGTATGGGTTACATAAGTAGTTAAAGAATCATAGAAGAAGGTTGAAAGCATTAAAAAATTGTGTTCAATAAGACAATTATGTATTAAAATACAAACTAATTAATCTAAGTTAAGAAAAACAAAAACAAATTTATTATATATATTATCAAATTTAATCATTAAATATAACTAAATATAAATAAAAATTATTTATTCAAATAAAAGTTAAACCAAAGTTAGCTATCTCATATAGAGTTAGAAAATATATAAATAAATCTCAACTAATAATACATCTAAAGGAAAATTTATATACATAAAAATATATACTTTACAAAACAAAAAATTATGAGAACTGAGTACATGTAATGAAACATAATATTATAAAAAATAAAATGAAAATACTCAATAGAAGTATAAACATTATTTTATTCTCAACCCCACAAAAATTTATTCTATATATCCATAGAGCATATAATGTTTGTCCCACTCCATAATCTTATTTTTGAGTATAGAATGATTGGATATTAATAATGCATTTTGCAAGCAAAGTAGAGAGGCATTAAAATTTCTATGATTCGTTGTGTTTGTTGACACCTAATCCTTGTGATTGGGTGAATTATTGTAAATAGATAAATAGGAAATATGAACAGTCATTGGGAGACCAACTGAACAGTCTCTCCCTCATGTATATAATGAGGACCTACCTGATGGAATAAGTCAGTCAATTATTTTCTACCTAATGGAGTTATTGCCTGGCCTGACATGGTATCAGAGCCAGCTCCTTTCTAGCTCTCATGCTCCTTGTAACTCCTCTATCTGTCTACCATATTCCTTACCTGCGCTCTTTGTCTGCCTAAAGGCGACTGTCCATAAACGTTTGTTGTTCTGCCATATTCCATTTATCAGACCTGCACCTGACATGTTCAGTGACTGATTACCTACGTTCTATCTGCCATACCTGTGCTCTTTGTACCTGCGCTATGCGCTCTCATTGTCTTACATTACTTGCATACCTTGTGTTTCAATCAAATCGCTTGGGTTTTCATTTCCTTTACCTGCAAAATTGAACGCTGTCACATGGAGGAGCTGCGGTGAACATGGTCTCGTTTGGAATTTGGTGGAGAAGCGAGATATTGTGGAGATGTGGTGACCTTCTTTTCATGTGTGGAGATATGCTGCATATGTGATTAATGAACGTTGGATTATTAATACAGTATAGTTTTTTAGTTATACGCATATAATTGACTATTGTTACAGTTATCATTTGAATGATGAACTACAGTTATACAGTTATACGCACACACTTTGAATGTTGAACTACCGTTATACGCACACACTGCTCCATTTTTTTTCAATGAAAACACTTGGTTGCAGTTAATACGCATATCGTTTTGGGAAATGGTGTGATTTGAAGTCAATTATTTTTTGGAGCAGCGAATATTAAACACTACGCGTGAATATTTGGGGAGACAGCATGGCTATGCATTGATATGCGTGGTTATTGTGCTTATAATACCTGAGATGCGTGGAGATGTTCTGCTGATGTGTGGAGATGGTATCATGCATGGAGAATCCAGAGACTGATGAGTGTTTGAAGTGGATCTGTGCTTTGGTATAGGAATTGGATGCATGGACATGGTATCATGCGTGGAGAATCCAAAGACCGATGAGTGCTTGAAGTGGATCTGTGCTTATAATAGTATGATACCTCTGCGTTAGATATGTTTTGAACGCAGCCATATGTATTTTGTTGAACGTAGCCATATGTATTTTTTAGCGCAGCCATATGTATTGTTTGAACATTGTATTATTTGGTACATTGCATGAGTTTTCTAGCTCAAGGTTATGTGGTTCTCTAAAGCTTTGCGTTGTGAGTGATATCATCTCCACCATATAGGAATTGGTAATACCTTTGTCCTATATATAAGAGTGCAATATTTTTACAATTTTTACACCAGAGCTACATTTTTTTCTCCACAAGAAGTACAATTTTATACATTAATAGTAGATGTATTTTTCTATCAGCAGAAGTATTTTTTTACAGAATGCATTCAATCATATCCAAGGTGGGAATAGTTCTCACTGACAAAGAGAACTATCCTGAATGGTCCCCGATGATAAAACACACCCTCATTTTCAATGAGTTGTGGAAAGGAGTGTGTGTCGGAGAAGGAGACAATGACCCAGTACAACCCTACCTCAGACAAAGAGCTCATCATTTGGGAAAACAAGAACAACAAAGCTTATGCATTAATCGCAGCATCTATAAATGAAGAGGTGAGTCGCCATATTTCGTCATATTCAACTGCCTTTGAAGCCTTACAAAAGCTGAAAGAACTCTATGACTCACATTTTTCCCTTTAAGTTGTTCAACTCATGATTAAACTCTTCACTCTTGAACTGCAAAATAATGATCCTCTTGCTCTTACATCTGAAGTAAAGTCTATATTTAAATGGAAAACATGATATGGTATGTGTATTTCAATTTCTATACGTTAAATTTTACTGTCTAATTTAATTGCAAGAATATCTACATTCATTATTTTCATGTAAGAGAAATTATGAATACAATTTGAAAAGATTAAAAAATACGAGTAAAAATAAATATTAAAAGTCATGTGAAAGGCATTTTTAAAAAATTCTGCAAACTGTCAAATTTAATTCCTCTATCTAATATTCTTGTCATTTTTACAAGCTGTGTAATGTGTAATGATGTTTGTTTATCATTAAAATTAGAAAATTTGTTCATATCTATCCAAAAAAATTTAAAATTTAAAAAAAACTAACTATACAAAACATTTAACTAATATTAATTTTTAAAAAATTAATTAGATTGCGCTAATATTAAATCTGTAATTTAAAATAGATCTATAGTGATTTTATAATTCAAATTTTTGTTTAAATATTTTTATAATTCAAATCTTGTTGACGTGTTGTGGCACAAGATATCAATAACATGGGTTTGGCAAATTTAATTAATGTGTCAGTATCACGTTTCAAATCAATTTTTGAGGGAAAACTTGTAGTTGACACGAAATTATTCTTATTCTTTCCTCCGTAAAAACAAAGAATTATATTCATCTTGCTCGTAATTAACATAGACTGTAATGAACTAACTTGTTAACTTGTAATTAACATTGGCCGTTTCTCAATGTCTAAACAAACATGGCATGGTCTCCACAGGTAGCTTAACACAACACTCCAGCGCTTCAATGTTCCGATGATCGACACAGCCAATACGGCAGTGATTTTGGACAAACAAAAAAAATAATACACTATTAAAGAAAATATAACCCAGTACACTTTCAAACAAATATTTATTTCTCCCAGTCCAGCGAGGGTCAAGGTTCAAACCCATAGAGGCTCCTATACCAATTTGAGAATCAAATTTCACATTGAAATAGGTTAAACATCATATATAAATATATAGAAATACAATATAGGTTAAACATCATATATAAATATATAGAAATACAATACAATAGGTTTTATAGAAATTTTACCTTAACTATATAATTAACTAAACTATATAATTAACTAGTTGAGAAAATATCTCAACCAAACATCAAAATAGAATCTATATTAGTTGGACTAAATCATTCCTATTCAACAAACTAGAAATCACACAACAATTATATTTAATGATCAATCTCATTGTAGGCATAGGGCAAGTAGGATTTAATTCTCCAAGTCCCTCTCTTAACGAGTACTTGTCTTGATCTTATTATTGCAACATTTTTATTAGCTTTTTTAAACATGTTCGAAATCTCATAGAGCGAACTCCATCAAGTTGTCTTATAACCCTCTCAAAGGCATAGTCAACAAATTGGTGAACTCCATCAAGTTGTCTTATAACCCTCTGAAAGGCCTAGTCAACAAATTGGATTCCCGAGTTCCACTTTCTAACTCCCGAACCACAGATCTCCCAAAGTCAATCACTGAACAACATCCCAAGCTGTCACATAACCTCACCAAAACACCACTCTCACGTCTTCAACAAATGAGAGATCCTTCTTTAGATCCACCACTGTCAAACTAACTGGACAACCATCCATATTGAATTTTACACCACTATATCTCTTAAATAATAGCTTGAGAGACAATCAATTACATATTCATTCTATGGACCCCATATACCAAGATACATTGTATTCACTAGTTATATAAAAAAGCCCTTTAAAAACTAAATATATCCAGAGTTAATTTTACAAATAACCTCCTTATCTGATTTTGATTTTGTAAGCCCATCAATTTTGACTAGCAAACTTCTACAAATACAAACATCGGAAATTTTATAGAAAATCTATTACTAATTAATATCGATGTCCCTTTGCAAAACACACTCTCAATAACATAGCATCATGTAGAATAGAACATCCATGTAATTCGACCATTTTTATTATGAGCTCGTTCTCCTTATCCAACCTGCCATTTGCTTTGGTAGTAAGATCGTTACGTTGTGAAGACAGTTGAGTTGTAGCAGGAGGAACAAATAAAATAAACTGATCAATTGTGTCGAGCTTGGCTTGATCCGTCTTTATATTTTTTTCAAGAATCTCATACAAACTCATCTAGCCGAGTCAAATAGGTTGCCGGGATTTTTCATCATTCGGAATTATCGACCAAATATTGCACGCGAACAAATAAAATAAACTGATCAATTGTGTCGAGCTTGGCTTGATCCGTCTTTATATTTTTTTTTAAGAATCTCATACAAACTCATCTAGCCGAGTCAAATAGGTTGCCGGGAATTTTCATCATTCGGAATTATCGACCAAATATTGCACGCTTAATTCCATTCGTTCTTTTTACCTTATATCCCATCAATCAAAGCACATAACTCTATCCATCAATTTTCCTTCAAATAATTAAAGTGGCTGCAGTCAGGATAGACCACGATCGCATATAGATCTGTCAGTCTCATTAATTTTCCATTCATAATTGTGGTGGAAGATTTTACACATGGGAATTTCAGATCACGAGCTTCATTAACCGCGGTTCGCACCACGTCGCAGCTCTATACATACGTTGCTCCACATGCACAAAGGTTGTTTACCAATGTCTAAACAAAGAATTATCAGCATGGCATGGTCTCCACAGGCAGCTTAAGACAACACTCCAGCGCTTCAGTGTCCCCCAGCGAATATGGCAATAATTTTGGAAAAACAAAAAAATTAACACATTACTGAAGAAAATATAACCGAGTACATTCTCAAACAAATATATATATACTTTTCTTTTTCTGGGCGGGGCCAAGAGCGATATAGGCTATGATACTAATTTGAGAATCATATTGTATACTTGTTGAGATATAAGTTAATTGCTATTGTGTGCGACTTGCATGTTGTTGCACCTAGCCTAGATTTATAGTAGCAGCCAGTTGGATTTGATCTTGGGCGGATGACTCTTACAAGTTACCAATTATCCTCGATTAAATAAATAAATAAATAAATTTCATTGTATTTTATTAAATATTACATATAAATACAACAAGTATTAGTTTAAGATAAAAATTATATCTCAACCATACAATCAACTAGTTGATAAAATATTTCAACCAAACACCAAAATATGACTTATATTAGTTGAACTAAATCTGAGAGATCCAACTAATTAACAATAAGACAACAATAACATTTAATGATGAACATAAATTAATAAAACACAAGACAAGTAGGAGTTAATTCTCCAAAAAAAAAAATTATATTTTAGGGAAAGTATTAAATTTTTTTAAACTAATTATTTTTATTTTTATTTTTTTTAATAAATAAATTTTCATAATCATTATTAAAAAGAAACGATTGATCAAAAGGAGATAAGGAGTGATGGCTATTTTGAAGACCATTAGGTTTTCTTGTGCCTATGGAGCTTTGTCAATTGTTGCCATCAAGTGCAGGGTAGCCTTTGACAACAATGGTGAGCTCGAGTGTGGGTTAGAGTGATTGAGAGGAGGTTGCTCTCCTTTGCATGCGATAATATGCATAAAATGTAGTAGATCTGAGATCTAGGTTTTCCTATAGTAGATATGGCTAGTATTTAACAACGTTGGTACACTCTGGTGTGGGGTGGAGCAATCAAGCAGAGGTTTTTGACTTTGCACGCATTGATATGATTGAAAAAAAGTAGATCTGCGATTTGAGCTTTCGCAAAGTTGATGTGGTAGCCACATAGTCCTGCGAGGTCATTAGAACTCTCATTTAGAATAGATTTGGCAACTCTTTCATGCTTCGCTCAATTCAGATTAGTTTTTACAGAAGTGTCGGGGATGGTACTCGAGAAAGATATTCATTTGCAAGGATATATGGCCCACTACCCTTATCAAAAGCCAATCAGAAGCCAGTGCTATCGTCACAACCCTCCCACCAGTCGATGTTTTTGGATGATCTTCTAGATCTGCATGCCCACTAAAGCCTCCTAAAATCAAAATATCCCAAAAGGAAAACTCAACTTTGAGGAGATCTTCCAAATTTTTGTTAAAACACTAAGTGAGAATTAGTCCAGTTAGGGGTTTGGATCTAGTAGAAGATTTCAAGAAGATCATTCAGAATAAGTTGTGTATACTAGTGATTGTATAAAGTTTGATTTCCGAGGGGAAATTGTTGCAAGATACTACATAATTGTAATAATATGACATAGCGAGGAACCCATCCATTGTATTAAATCTAAGGTTTGAGGGGAGGAGTTCCATGTAGCAATGTCCCCAAAGAACCAACTTCATTTAAACATGCAGTGAAAGGGAAGGCTAGGCCACACAACTCATCTAATCCAATTTGAAATAATTGAATACTTCACATGGTTGAATAGATGGAACAAGCTCCGGCTATGGTAATTAATTTACCATAAGTAAATGGTCTATCTACTATTCTTGAATCTAAAATTGTTATATGTAGATTCAATGGTTTATGGACAAGATTAGAGGATTTATATCAGTGAGTTTTCACTACCTAGACACCCAATTCTGATATCTACCTATTCTAAGGGTTTATTTGTTGTACAATTTGATGCACATAAAGATATGAAATTTGCCTTAAATGAGGGGGCATGGTTTTGGGGTAGAGTGAGACTCTTCATAACTCCATGGTTTCCAAAGTCATAACTCCATGGTTTCCAGAGTTCGATGCTAACACTATGAAGATCTCAACAATTCTCATATGGGTAGAACTACATAATCTACTTCTTTCCTTCTCGCATCATCAGGTGTTATTAGGCATTGGAAATAAACTGGGCAACTTTAAAAATATGAATTTAGAAAGATCGAAAAAAAAAATAAAAAATAGAAAATTGGCTTGTCATACATTTGCATAGAGGTAGACCTTAGCAAAGGTCTAACTGACTGCATTTTAGTTCATAAAAAGTTTCAGTGGACTCAACTACTAGATTATGAAAACGTGACATTTAGGTGTCGAATGTGTTTTTAAATTGCACTTTTCCATAACACATGTCCTGAAAAAAGACAATTCCCAAGAAGGGAAAAGAGATAGCCTCAAAATCCAAAGGGATGACAGTTTTCAAATCCACATCATTTTTAAATTACACTTTTCCAGAACACATGCCCTGAGGAAAGACAATCCCCATGAAGGAAAAAGAGATAGCCTTAAAAGCCAAGGGGATGACAATTTTCAAATCCACAACTTTCAGAAGAAGAAGAAGTGACAGAAAACCCTCCAAACATGGATGTACAGAATCAGCAAAGGAATCAAGAAGGCATGGGGTTGAGGATTTGCAAAAAATTGAAAATCCTTTAGAGAACAGTATTGAAGTAGTTGTAATTCAAATTCCAGATCAACAAAAAAAGGAAAGTCACGTTGCATAGGGTTTGGGTGGCACAAACAAAACTCATGCTTCCAAGAGCTCAAATTATGATTAAAAAAGTTCCCCTTCAGACTAGTGATAAAGAAATGACACTGCTAGTTGTTGTTCCCTACCTTGGGGGTTGGCAAAATGTCTAGAAGATTAAAAAAACAAATGAAGCAAATGAAAAGCTTAGTGGATTCACTGTATTTTATTTTATTTTAATTGTTTTCATAAATTGAAAAATTTATATGGTTGAATGCTTTCCCCTTTACTTTTCTATTATATGCATAGGGACTTAATGTGTCCACATAATGTAATTTACCATTTTCAATAAATAAATAAATAAATCATATAATAAATTTAAATTTTTTAATATATTTTTTTAATTTTACTTTAAAACATTTTACATTAAAATTTTATTAATCAAAACATTTTACATGACCATTTTATTAATACATATACATATATATCCAAAAACGGTCACACATCTTTAATACTCTTTTAATTTTTATCTTTTAAATCTCACTATATATTTCTTAACACTCTAAATATTTTATTATGATATTTTAATTAATATTCTAAATAACAATTATCATCTTTTTTTATAAAAATCCAGTTAAATAATTTTTATTTTTTATAAAATAATAATTAAAAAGCATAAATTTTGGAAACAAGGTGGCGTGGGTTTGTCGGGTAATAATAACAATATAAAATTTTAATAAATTTATATTTTATAAATTATCTTTTAAATCTTTAAAGACTCAACATTTTAAACTTTATTTTATTGGGTTGCCTTGTGTGTTTGGTGGGACAGCAGCGAAATATATGCTGCTAGCAGCCATAATTTATACTTTAATGTAGCCACAAGCCTAAAAAAAACCACAGAATTTATATGTTAATGTAATGATCCAATTTTTCAAAAATTAAAATATATATACTATGAATTGTTTTTCTTGAACAAATTCTGAACCATTTAATTGGATTTTGTTGATCCATGGTGAAATTACATTGCAAAGGCAAGCAACACCATTGTTAGAGGGTAGATAATGAATTGGCTTGAATGTTGTGTAGATGATTGAGTTGAAATACATTCTCACTGAACGGTTTATATTGTAAAGAATAACAAAGAGCTATATTCAGTGTATGAATGCATTTATGTAATGCCATTCATTAATGCAAAAAATGATGAAGATTTTATGCGCTTTATTAATCTAATTGCAACTATTTCAGGTTAAAAGAACTGAAACGTATACTTCTCATATTATAGTATATAGTATAAAAAATTAAAAATTTAACAAGTTTGGGCTAAGTAGAGGTAAGTTTGTGGCATTGTCATCTCTGTTTAGGGCTACGGTTGGGTACAGGAGTCTGCATAGGGAGGCCGAGGTCTGTTCCTTAGTGAACAGTGAGTTGTTTTGTGTAAACAGTGGCATGAATCAAGCCCTACAACTCAGCGTTTGACAACAACAAAGAGGAGGGACTATGCCGCAGCTGTAGGAGGCAAATTGAGTGTATAAAAGTGGACTGACAGTTGTGGTTCATGTTGCAGACAATCCGAAACAACAAGAAATTGTGACATTCATTCCGGCAAGCCTTTAAAAGAATTGTATGAGTTGTCACGTTATTGTAATTCTGCTTAATGTAGTTGAGCCCCTGTGGGTGTTCACTGTTCAAATGTGTAATATAATGCACCTATATTTTTCACACGCAGGTCTTGTGAAACTTTTTCATAGAATAATAAAATTGAAAACGAAAACTTGTAAATACCACTGCTGTTGAAGCTGCTCTGTCCACTGCCGCTGAAGCTGCCCACTGCTGCCGAAGCTGCCCACTGCTGCCGGAAATGGTAAACGGGGACGGCTCAAGCCTCAACCAAAAGGAAAAAAGTTAAATGAAATCACGTATCAGATATTTCAATTTGCTTGTGTGCGTTCATAGAGAGTTAAAGTCTTAAAGATTTAGGGTTTATAAATTTTTTTACATTTGTTATAACTTAAAACTTAATAATAAAATAATTTTTAATTTTAATTTCTTTTTAAATTAAATAAAAAAAATTTGAAAATTAAATTTTAATATAGTTTCTTATATAGAACCCAAGAACCCAAAGAACCCAAGAGCCCATTAAAGAAAAGAACCCAATTTTTTTTTGAAGAACCCGGTTCTTCTGGGTTCTTCTGGGAAGAACCCGTACCCGAATTCGGTACTTGGGTGCAGGAACTCAGGACGAGTTCGAGAACCCCACCCCTGGGTGCAGGTACCCTTGCAACATAGATTTATATATATAATTAATTAAATATTCATAATAAATACAAACCAACTCTAAATTAAAAACGCTCTATTTGAAATAATTATATGATAATGAGGCAAAATTTCATTATTACCATATCCCACAGAGTAGAATTTCAGCATTGCTAGATGTAAGCGTGATGTAGCAAAAATGAAGGGTTATATATCTCTAAGATCCCATAAATCAAAAGCTTTTTCTTTCTTTCTTTTTTTAGTACGAAAAAAGCTTGATTGTATTATGCTAAATAATCATATAAAGTCCAAATAAATCTGAATAGTCTGATATGAGAGATACTCCCTAACCTGTACAAAACTGTTGAGGAAATAAAATTAATGCAGATGTGTTTGAAAGCCATTATTCCACCAGTACTAGTGAAGAAAAAGAAGTTAGGAGCTACCAAACAGCAATAAAACCAGAGGGGAAGACAATGCTTAACCAGATGGATAGTCTAGATAAGTCAAAACCCCATTTAGGGGCATCCTCTACCAGCTGAGAGTAAGATATACAAAATGTGCAAAAAAATGCAAGACAAAAAAGTAGCCTGAAAACATACCTAGGAATTTTGAAATGAAAAATGTAATATTATGTGCCGGGTAGAGAAAAATCTTGAATCGAATAAGTTTCAGCGTCTATTTTTATATCCATTTTCCATTTTCCCATCTGTGATAGGAGACCTCTTTTTTATAAGACATCAACTTGGGTATTTTGAGCTCTATTGACATGCTAAATAGAATAATCATTCCTCCTCCCCCACAGAGTGTCAATTATGCTCATCCAACCAGAAAGATGTTGTTTTTTAATATGACTCTTTGTTGTGACATGATTTATTATGATTTTGGAGTCACCAAAGATCTATAGGGACTGTATATTTAGGAATATGCTGAAAAAAATAAGTCCTGATGGCGTCATTGCCTCTGCTTTGTTATTAGTTCCTTTTCCCCCATTCCAGTATATTTCAAACTATTGATCATCATCCATGACAATTGCAACCCCACAAGCACATATACCATTTTATGCTGCCCCATCAAAATAAGCTCTTGGGAAAACCATGTGATCTATCGTTTACTCTTTTGATTTTTCTTTTTTGTTCAGAGAAGAGTTATAAGGATTAGAGTTATAAAGAGAGATAATGTTCTCAAAAACTAACCCAAAACCTTCCTTTCTGTTTTGAAACAAAATATTATTCCTCCATTTCCATATAGACCAGAGAACTAGTTGAGGAATTGGTCTCCATGAATCTTTCTGGATACTCCACCAATCAAGTGCTTCTTTTAGTGAAGATTGTAGAACATAATTAACCCAAAATAAGAAGTAAGGTTTCTTCAAAGTTGTTGGGTGATAAAACATTGTAGAAACATGTGACGGTTATTTTCTTCCGCTGTTTTGCAAAGTAAACATATTCCAGGGCTTGACCAGTTCCTCTTCTGCAAGTTTTCCCACATCAGAGTTTTGTTATGAAAAATTAACCATGAGAATATGATAATTTTATGAAGACAACTAGTTTTCCATAATGGTAAAGGAAAGATGTTAGGTGGTTGAGAAATGTTAATACTAATAAGATTTGAGTACATATATTTAACACTAATTGTGTCATTTCCACTAATCCCCTTCCAGATAAGGACATCACTATCTTCAATGCAAAGAAAGCCTCTGTTCCTTGTGCTAAGGATCCTTTCAAGCCCATAGACAAAGCATTTTTCCAGGTGGGGAAAGGGCTCTGCCAGTCAGCAATGACCTGATTCCAGGTAAAATACTTTGGTTGGTTATGAAATTTGATAGAGTATATGATATAATATTAATAATATTATAATAAATAAATATAATTAATATTATAATAAAATATAAAATTAATCAATAAAATAATTTAAAATAATTTTAGAAATAATAATGTATAGATAACTAAGTATTAATAAACAAATAATAGCATAGATAAGTAAATAATAATAATATATAATGTGGGATTAATGGTTAAGAGCATATGTTTCTTTCTAAGAGGTCATCGGTTCAAACCTAGAGTTGTAGAGTGTGTTTTTTGGTCACACGTTCAAACCTAGAAGTGTAGAGTATGTATATTTTTTTAGACTTGGTAGTGAAATAGAGGTGGGTCCCTTGTCCCACAAACAAGGGGGTCTATTTGGTGGGTCCCTTGTCCCACAAAAAAGGGGGTCTCATACACTATTTGGTTGGTCCCTTGTCCCACAAAAAAGGGGGTCTCATACACCAATTTCGTGAGTCCCTTGTCCCACAAACAAGGGGGTCTATTTGGTGGATTCCTTGTCCCACAACAAGGGGGTCTCATACACCAATTTGGTGAGTTCCTTGTCCCACAAACAAGGGGGTCTCATGTCTAGCTTGACGGTGACCTTAAAATTGGATAGTCATAATAATAATACTAATTTTTAAAAGTAATTAAAAACAATTTAATAAAAAGTAA